>OZ010676.1:36243573-36468573 GCA_963932185.1 Troglohyphantes excavatus
AATTTTTAAAGAATGTATTTTATGAATTACCACTATATAATTTTTAAGGAATGCATTTTATGAATTACCACTATATAATTTCTAAGGAATGCATTTTATGAATTACCACTATATAATTTTTAAAGAATGCATATTTTTCGTATAATCAATATTATTCGGTACATATCTAAAATAAATCTTTAAAAAAATCATTTATATTCGCAAATAAAAGTGCTTTCTATAAGAGCATGTGTAAAGACAGCACTTTAGACAGTATAATATGTCCTCTACAAAGAATTCACCCTACCTTCCATTATCCCCTAATTGCATCCCCTTTCTTCCATTTCTGTTTAATTAAACCCACGTAAAGACTAATGGAAATGTCTCTAAGTGAATGCACTCTTCATCATTGGATTCAACTTATTGAAATGAAAGTGGACGCCTCTTGGCGAAGCACGTGTTCTGGTTTGGTGACAAATGGTTTCTTAGTCGCCAACTTATGTCAGAACAGTGTCAGTGATAAATAGCGGATCCTACCCCAGATTCTTCCTCATCGCTGAATAAATTGCGAATTCTTGGAGATTTTCATAGCCATTGCATCCCGGATCAGAAGACTTTCATACTGTTGTGATAATCAATGCATTTCTGTCTTCATGTGTAGCGTATTACTTCCAAAGAAAAATGGAGATATCAGGAAAATATACATTGGAACTTCGATGTCTATCTCACATGTGACGCGCTATTTGGATGATTGTTACTATAAGATTTGAGAGTTACGTGTTTTATTGCATGAATATGCGTATAGAAAGTGTATTTTTTAGTAGAATATCGATTGAAATTATTAAATTCAGAAATATGACGACAATAATAATAATTACTATTTTATGTATTTTTCCATGACTTCGTTTATAGCCTAATTATTGTAGTATAACGACGTGAGAAGAATCTTGTATCTGTTATTCCCCAATTTATTACTTAAATGGATTAATTTTAAGGAACTGGTGTGCTGGTTTGGCGACCCCTCGTTTAAACGGCACTCCGGACTTTCATGGCTTTGATGGAGGGTCTGCAACTGCTCATAAATACAAATTCGACATCTTTGTAAGTTAGGTCAGTTTGAGGTATATTAGAATAAAAGCTTCTATAACTGGTTTTCCAGAACTTATTTTAAATAGGTTTTTTTAAACAGAAAAATTATAATTGGAATGCCTATAAATAAAATACAAAGGAATAAATAATATAAAATTAATCAACTTAAATAACCATAATATTTCATTCGAAAAGTTTCAAGATAGTCCAATCAATTTATCTGCGCAATGTTTAAAAAATGTAAGGGTTCCTAAATTCACATAACTTTCTTCAAATATATATCTAGTAACGTATATGGGGGTTACTTACTCCTTGCACAGTAAATTTACTCCACCTGATCATTCAGTGAAATAAATCACAAATATTTATTTTTTGCTGTAAGGGTTGTCAACCCAGCTGACCAATGTTATTTATTTCCTCCCTTTCTGTTACAGAAAGTTACAGCTAAAAGTGTTATTGTGTAGATATAGCACGTGTTTTCTTCCAGTGTAAAAAGTTGTATATTTTACGTTAAAAACGTGTAACCTTAAAAAGCTGAATGCACAGTTGTGTTATGTAACTATACATTTTAAAATAAACTAATATACGTTCTGATGTGTTGTTTTTAATTCAGGTTACAAATCATTTTGCTCACCACCTCATTCCAGTCCTACATTCGGAGTTACTTTACTCCAGTTCTTAAAGTGAAGTAAACCTTATAAACGGGGACAAGTGTCACCCTACTTTTTGACATTTTAAACTAACTTCCATAGCGATTATTAAGAATTTGGCCATTTTCATCCTCACTTTTGGACCTTTCCCACTCATTATTGACAGACAATCGCCATCAATGAAGTAAACCTCATAGAAACCTTAATGGTTTTGTAATTACTAGACAAGCAAATAAATTTAAGTTTCTTGTCTGAATAAGATTTTTATGGCGTTGGCCGTGTTTTGCCATAACAGAATAATTTGCATTAAATATGAATTTTAAAAATATATTTGTAATATTCTATTAATTTATATCTTATGTATTTTTGTTTATCCTACTGAAGTATACGAGCAAAAATTGGATGAACAAATCAATCCGATTTCTCCAATTCTTTAATTAAAAAAAAACTTTAGGAACCATTTAAAGTTTTTTTAATGATATTTTTGTTAGTAGAAATTGATTTCTGGGGATAGATAAAATATAACTTTATTTTGAATGGTGTTAAGTAAAAAACAAATGTTTTTGTTTACTCCAACCAAGCTTTATCATTGAAAAAAGTAAAATTCTGAGATAAGTGACAGGAGTAAAGTACCTTCCCCTCCTCGCTTCTAACTTTACTCTACAGAGAAAAAAAAATAAGAGTAAAAAAAGTCTAAATTCAGAACATGATAAATTATCAGAATCTTCTTCAGTCATCACAAAATACATTGAGACCCGCAGCATAATTTTAGCTTTACAACATAGTACTCAAACACTTTACTAAAGTTGGAAAATACAAAAAATTGACTAAAGTAACCCACCCCATCTACGGTATTTATATTTTTAATGTCTCCCACACTACACTTGTCCAAAGTCTTCTATGAGTGACGGTTTTCATTGCAAGATATTACTTCTAACATTTTAAACACACTTTAATTTTGATTTGGATTAATTCCTAAACTGTTTCTCATGATAGTCGAAGGCTATGGAATATACATAATTTCCTTACGATATTAAATGGGTGTTCCCTTCACCTCATGTCACAGATGTGTTGGTCTTGTTTTACGAGTTGTTCTTTCCATCACTCATTCCAGTAAATAGCTTAAGAAAATAGCCTTCGTACTCGGGATCAAGCTTTTTTTATTGGTTAGCAATTTGGATCCGTTTCCTGGAATCGTTGTGAACGTGATGAAAGTATTGCGAAACTACTAAGAGCAAATCTTAATGATGGTTACGAAGGCAGGGGATGTTGGTTTATTTGACGAAAGAAATTCGGTTGTTATTTCCTGACCTCCCCAAAATATGTCGATAGACTGCAATTGTGCATGGAACAACACATCCTACATCGGAAAGACCATTACAAGAAATGATGTAGTTTCTTGTGTTTTCTTATATCCAGTACGTGTTGTTGTTTATTCAAAGTTTATGTTAGATAATGCAAAGAAGGAATTTATTTGATAGTCTATCCGCTTAGGTAAGATGCATTTACGATATACATCAATATATAAGGCAATTATACATAAGTAAAATATAAAATTGTATAGATAGATTGATACTTCCGGTTTTTTTTCCTGAAATCGAAAATATATAACATATGTAATATAATTTGTCATAAAATATATTCATCTTATATCTTCGTTACCACGTAATGTCTCTTTTTGTCGAAACTATGAAACTATTGGTGTATTTCTTATGTTTTTACTTACAATTGTGTCTAGTGACACCTACAAAGAAGAAAAGTTATTGTATTACAAGTATCTTTGTACTGTTGCGTCTTGTTTTCTTTCTAGCTGGGAGCAATGTGTCAGTATATTTCTTATCATATACCGTTGTTTCAAATTATATGAATATTGTTAACCTTTTAGACATTAATGTCATTTATTTAAGAATTGTATATTTCGACACTTTTATTATTATTTTTGATGACATAGGATAAATTGAGTAATTATATCGTATTTTATTAAAATTCCTAATTTCTGATATATAATAAAACTACTTTCAATATTTGAAACACCAAATCAAAATATGTATAAGTTATATACCATATTTACGTAAAAACTTATGATGTTCTATTTTTTATCTTTCGCGAAAAATAAAACTTTTCCGAAAAAATAATTCAATTAACTATTATTCCTTCAGATACAACAGAAGTAAAACTATAAGTACACGCATAATTTAACTAATGTGTAATGTAAATTTAATTAATCCTGGAATATATATCTTAAACATTCGTAGTATTTAAGCACAAATATACTTGAAATCAAATTAAACGATAGCTACAAAGTTACAGAGATTCACACTCAAAATATTTTTTTCTTATTCCATTCACAAATCCTGCGACTCACAGTCACACAACCCTAAATAACGTCTTTTATTCGCAGCTCCTGTGTATCGAAAGCAGCACTTTTCCTCATTCAAATATATAGCCCGCATTAAATTACTTTTAATGATTATCTCTGAAAAGAGCTAAGTGAAAGCCGGCAGCTCTTTGGAAATTGCAAGATTTTGAAAGTTTCAATACTTCGGCCATTTAAATGTTATTGCTCCCTGGCGAGTCGTTTCTTAATCCTGCCGGATTCCTTCATCTAATTATTTCCACTGGGAAAGTGAATCAGAAAATGTATTTCGCTGCTGTTGAAAGCAGCAGGTCGCATTACCGTTTGTTATCAGCGCGGTAACAAAAGATAGGGAAATTTACATACTGCTATGAATGGCGTTTCGTTACAAATGCTGGTTACGTGATTACCGATGTGCGCATAAATTTGAAAGTTGCGTCTTCTTTTCGAGCTGGAGCAATCACTGGGGTACTATAGGGAACAATGTGTCAGTATATTTTCTATCCTGTAGCAGTGGTATCTCGGGTTTTCGATGGTAGAAAATGTTGTTGTTGATTGTGTTAAATGTCAATTTTGCAGTATCGTTACAAATTTCTTGTTTTATAGTTAGAATTTATTTTTAAATTTAAATGATATGAAAAAAATTATTACAATTTTATCGATGTGCATAAATTTGAAAGTTGCGTCTTTTTTTCGAGCTGGAGAAATCACTGGGGTGATGTGGTACTATAGGGAACAATGTATCAGTATATTTTCTATCCTGTAGCAGTGGTATCTCATGTGTTTGGTGTGTGGTGGAAAATGTTGATTTTGCATGTGATGGTGTTAAATTTCAATTTTGCAGTATCGTTAAAAATTTCTTGCTTTATAATAGTTAGTATTTATTTTTAAATTTAAATGGTATGAAAAAAAATATTACAATTTTATCGATGTGCATAAATTTGAAAGTTGCGTTTTCTTTTCGAGCTGGAGAAATCACTGGGGTACTATAGGGAACAATTTGTCAGTATATTTTCTATCTGTAGCAGTGGTATCTCATGTTTTCGGTGTGTGGTGGAAAATGTTGATTTTGCATTTGATGGTGTAAAATTTCAATTTTGCAGTATCGTTACAAATTTCTTGTTTTATAATAGTTAGTATTTATTTTTAAATTTAAATGGTATGAAAAACAATATTAAAATTTTATCGATGTGTGCATAAATTTGAAAGTTGCGTCTTCTTTTCGAGCTGGAGCAATCACTGGGGTACTATAGGGAACAATGTGTTAGTATATTTTCTATTCTGTAGCAGTGGTATCTCATGTTTTCGGTGTGTGGTGGAAAATGTTGATTTTGCATTTCATGGTGTTAAATTTCAATTTTGCAGTATCGTTACAAATTTCTTGTTTTATAATAGTTAGTATTTATTTTTAAATTTAAATGGTATGAAAAACAATATTAAAATTTTATCGATGTGTGCATAAATTTGAAAGTTGCGTCTTCTTTTCGAGCTGCAGCAATCACTGGGGTACTATAGGGAACAATGTGTTAGTATATTTTCTATTCTGTAGCAGTGGTATCTCATGTTTTCGGTGTGTGGTGGAAAATGTTGATTTTGCATTTCATAGTGTTAAATTTCAATTTTGCAGTATCGTTACAAATTTCTTGTTTTATAATAGTTAGTTTTTAAATTTAAATGGTATGAAAAAAAATATTACAATTTTATCAATGTGTGCATAAATGTGAAAGTTGCGTCTTCTTTTCTAGCTGGAGCAATCACTAGGGTACTATAGGGAACAATGTGTCAATACATTTTCTATCATGTAGCAGTGGTATCTTGGGTTTTCGATGCGTGGTAGAAAATGTTGATATTGCATTTGATTGTGTTAAATGTCAATTTTGCAGTATCGTTACAAATTTCTTTCTTTATAATAGTTAGTATTTATTTTTAAATTTAAATGGTATGAAAAAAAATATTAAAATTTTATGAGTTTATATATAAATTTAATTATTTAAAAATTAACCTTTAAATTATACTAAATTATGTTGAAGGGGAATAAAATTAAAATTATTTAATTAGGAGATATTGAAATGTCTTTACTGTAATCTCAGGCATTCAACTCATAATGTAAATAAAATAAATGTAAACAAACTCCCATGCCTTTATTTAAAATGTACATTCAAAACAAATCATGTATTTTGACTCCTCCTTCTAAAAAACAATATAATTGTATTAAACTATATTACACTTTCTAAGGGAAATTTTAACTAAACGTTTAAATAAAAGTTAGCATTCATACATTACTATCTGGACATTATTATTACTAAAGGCATTACTTATGGGTTGGCTTACTGCTATGTGGTTAAAACCCAGTTCCAAATTTATAGTGTTTACAATTTACAACTCGCCATGTGTTTAATGTTAAAGGGTATAACATTTAACTCAGTATTGGGGAACATATGGAAATAGGGCCCATTCCATATAGCCGAGTGATATATCTAGCTGCTTAGTAATGGGAAATGGTGTTTGTACGTTTGGAAGGTACGTTTGGTACGTTAATGTTTACGTGTTAATGCCATTTCTTGATTTTTTTTGCGCTTGCATTTCTTGGAATACCCATATAGCTCATATAAAAATCATTCTACAATGAAAGCTGTTTTAGAAGTTAGTAAATTTACAAAGTAGAATAAAGTAGTAAATAATAGATCCTAAATAACGTTTAATCCGTCATAATAACCGATAAATAATAACAAACACGCAAGTTTTTAATTGCAGCTACAATTTATTCGACAATTTTACACACTCCAGAAATTTAAAACTGAAGTCTTAAAATGCATCAAGTGAAAGATTAAGGAAACATTTACGTGTATTAAATTACGAGATCACGGGTCATTTCCAAACATTTTCTTATGCAGATACCGTTCAAAGTTCACGTGAGCGTTGACAAGGAACATCTGATTTTTAATGCGCTGGCTGTCAACTATCAAATGCCTAATAATTCACCTTTGATGATAATTATTTCGATTATTTATTAAGTAACTTAAATTGTTGTCATATATTATATCTCAAAAGCTACTATAAATCTCCTCTTTCTACACTGGATACATTTTGTGTAGGAACTATTCGTACACTAATGCGAAATATTTTGTTTCCTTTTTGCAAATTTTATAAAATTAAATAATTAAAAATGTAATTTTCAATTCAAGTGGCCTTAGTTTAGTGTTTTTAATTCATATACGCATTCTTCATAAATATTTTTGATTTAATCGTTTGCACTCCGATAACGTATTTGAAATTTACGTTTTTTTTACTGAACAGTTACACCAATTTGTGTTATTTATAACATATTTGATGACCATAGATGATAAAAATAATCACTTGTTTGTAGAGTTAGTGAGTGAACATGCTAATAAAAGAACGACATCAAAATCTCGTTCTCGTTTATTTTGACCAAGAAAACAAAATAACAAGTCGTTGTTTTTTTTGTCATATTACAGATAACAGTGATCTTTAAACGGTCAATATGTAAAATTATGATAAATGTGAAATTGTCTACTTCCGTTGGACCCAATGAGAAATGTAACATTAAAATTTGTTAGTACGAGCGAAAATTAAAAAAATAGCAGTACAAAGAATTCAAAGTTTATTTTATGTTAAAATTCCAAAAAACAGGTAAAAATACTCGAACATCAAAACAGCCACTGAATACCCTACGGGTATAAGGAAGGTGGGTTTTAACATAAATCCAGTTTAGAAAGGTTTCATAGCATGAAGATTTCTTTCAGACATACTATTAAGTTACTACTAAATTTGCTTTTATTATGCTGTATGTTTATTTTCAAAATATTTTCGAATTCCTATATGAAATTTTTTTAAAAGTTTTTGAGGTATATTTGTGTTCTACGTTTTATTCTCGTGTACAACTACGTTTTAAATTTGCTAGTGAATAATAATTGTATATGATGATAAACCAAATAAAATTTTCGAAATTTGCTATATATAATAGTCATTTCAATTATAAACAGTAATAACTTTGATGTCTTATATATAGATCAATACAATTATGAAATATTACTTGAATTTCTGTACCTCAGAGCCAGACGGACCTAAATCACATTTGGGCAACTATACAGGAGAGGAAAAAAACTCAATTATAATCTCATTGCAAAGCTTTTATAGCTATTTGCTAAAGGTTTAAAAATAACTTTTGAGTGAAATTTAAAGGTATGATTCAATAGAAAACGAACTTTAAAGACATAAACTGCAATAAAATAAAAATTGCCAAATTTGGACTTGGGTTCGCCTGGCTCTGAAGTACAGATTTTAGTGTATAAAAACTATTGTAACAAGCAAATTGTAAAAAAAAACATAGAATGGATAATTAAATAAAAATGATTGTGAATACAACAAAAGCAAGGAGAAATGACTGATTTCTTCGTCATGGTGTTTCGACCATATCGAATCTCTAAGCTGGGAGTTTTATGATTTTATATATTTTCTGTATGTTTGCATTAATAATAAATTACTTCTAAACTTATATTCTTATGTATGGTTCATAATTAAACTAAAACACATTTTGTAATATTTTTTATAATAGATTCTTGCGAGCCCATAGAAAAAAATGAATTGAAATGTAATTCTGCTCAAGCATCTGAAATGATTGATGTCAATCTAAAACAAATCGTATTTTTAAATGTGTTATTCAGCTTTCAATTAAATTTTATTTAAAATTAATAGCAGATAATATAAACATTATTGAAGTTACCATTAATTAATTTGTAAGTGAACATATTTCTATAGAGCTTTTACCATCTACTAAATAACTTTCAATTGTAATTACACATTTTCTATATTTAACGCATCATTATGCAACTTATCAATAATACATAGATGTGTGATAACATGTTAATATGTTAATGAGTCAAAGCAATATGATTATAAGGTTACTTCAATTAGCAATAAATGTTGGCAATAGAGCAATGCAGATGAATACCTTGTTATGCAAAACTACGCCTATATTCAAACTCGAATGCTCTTCAGAACAAATATTGGGCTGTTGCAAATAAAATGGCCGTTGCAAGGTACAAGTATTTATACTGGTTTTGTTGATATGCTCTTTCAGCTGATTATAAAACTTTTTGGTACTTGCAGCAAGTGCAGAAGAGTGAATAGTGTGGTCGCAAAGTTAGCAATGGAGTCAAATGAATTAATATCAGTATTTCTTAAGAGAATTTCTTTTTAAGGAATTCTTAATATCTTCCGAATGATGACCGAATCCCCGTTGATTTTTAAAATAGTTACGTAGATATGAACCTCCAAAATGATCTCCATTACTATCACCCCAAGACAATTCATCTTGGCGATTTACGTTTATTCATTGTACTCATTTTTGAGTACATATCTATTTTAAATTGAAACTTATGTATTAGGAGCCATTGAAAACATCGAATGTACTGAAACTAAGTACATTTGTCTTATTTTTGATTATCTATTTTTAAGAGTGTAGAATTAACAAATTGCCAACAAATTCGTTGCCAACAATATATTGCTTCTACTAAAGACAAAAGTGGTTATAAAATTATTTTGATTTATTGTTATATTTGCTATTCATTTGAACACGAACAGTTATTTCTTTTGCAATAACCCAATATATACTATCTTCTCTACTATATATTTCTTCTATACTATATATACTATACTATACTATACTCAGCTATACTTCTATACTTCTTCTATACTATCTATTTCGATCTTCTATACGAATTTATATCTACTGAAATATAACATCTTTGTCTGCAACGCTTTGTTCGAACGCACTCTCCATTCCAGCAGAATAACAAGCAAATAAAGTATTTGCTTGAGCAAATTTCAAGGGATTTGCTGATAAATTTCTATTCGTTTAGTTTTAATGATAAAATGAATGTGAAAATCAAGCATTGGCAATTCTACTCTGTATGTCCATTTTAATCAAACCTGAATTTCTCTTTCGTCGGTCTTACTCCTTTAATTTAATCCGTTCGCTAAGATAACCGTCATTTTCTAAGGTAACTGTAACCTGATTTTCCCTTAACACCCTACCCCCTCTAGAGATACTTTCAGATACACATAGCTCCATGTAATTTGGTTGTCTAGGGAAAGTATTGCTCTCATTGTAGATGCAAACAGCGTTGCTTCTTAAGGAACAAAGTATCGTATTTCAAAGAAACCGGGTGCGCCAGTTCAGTTCCCTTGAAAGTTTCAATAAACTGTAAATTAACAAATGATTCGGGATAATAGTTGGATTACACTAGGGCTATCGAAAATTGCTTCGGGCGGGAAAGTCGAATTTGGTTGCGAGTGAAGGAGTAAATTATGGAGAAATTGATTTCAGTTTACTTTGTAGAGGTTTGTGTGTATTGGATTTAAAATTAAGTGATGGTTTCTGATGATATTTGATTTTTTTTAATTTGATGAATCATACTTTTAGATTATTCTATTGATTACTAACAAAATTATTGCATTTAATATATTGAATTTGAAAAATTAAAAAAAATAAAAATGTGGAAATTGAAAAGTGCTTTGAGGGTTAATTATAAAGTTTAATTAATACTTAATACTTAAACTTTTAAGATAAATTTGGTACATTTTTAAGGATATGTCATTTGAATGGAGCAGTTTTGATAGTGTTTCATACAATAATCCATTGTAATTTTAATCATTTGAATAATCCTTCATTTATCGATAAGTAAACTCAGAATACATTGATATATATATATTAAACAATGGAATTAAAATAATTTTTTGCAATATAATTGGAATTATGCTATTAATTGCCAATGCTCTATGTTAAGCCGTCCTGTAAGAAAATGCATTTGCATAACTTACGTAATAAAAGCATTATGTTGATAAAGTGGGTATACAAATTGTCGCAGCACAATATTTCAATATCAAGTGAACATCATTAATTAGTATTCAATATTAATTACTAATTAAAAGATTAAATATAGAAATATCATCGATATTACGTTACAGTGCCAAGTTTCAAGGTGATAAGAATTTTTAAAAGTGGTTAAAAATAAATTGCAAGATTTGATAATACGCACACTGTTGAACATAGGTACTTATAAATAAGTAAAATGTACTCCTTTTTGATAATATTCGATGCTTATCATAGCTCCGAATACAAAAGTTTCATTTTTGAAAAAGACATGTACTCAAAAATTTGTAAAATGAATGAAAAGAGCAGTTGCTTGCCTACATAAATCACTTTCAACAATTACAACCAGGACTTACCGGAAATCGAACTCAATCCGTCTACCTGAAGTCGTCCGCACCGAACTACAGGGCCTTATCCATTGTACTACCGGAGCCCATCGTGAAGGTGTTGTAAACAGAAGTAACGTTAAAAAGGCGTGACAAAAGGGAAGTAAATTTAATTTAATGAATCGACATCAAATAATGTGGAAAATCATCCTCTGAACAAATATTTTAAATTGGTCAGGTCACTTTGTTAAGATGGCTTGAACAGAAGCTGATATTAGCCATACTGCTCATTTTTGCGAAAGTACGATTACTTAAATTTGTGTTCACCATCGCTCATTTGCGATGCAATTGTACTCAAAGAAAACGAGTGCGTCTATGTACTCACTTTTAAGTACATTTTCTTACAGTGTAGACAACTTAGTTAGTTATATAAAATCTTTTAATAAAACATAGTTGTATTCTTTGAAATTCCGAAGTTTAAACTTATACATTAATTTTCGGCAAAGCTGGGGTTTCGGTTTTTACGATATAATATTTTATGCAGACACATCTTTATGAAGAATTAATTTAAGTACACTATTTTTTAATTTTTGTATTAGTTTTATTTAATTAAAAAACTTCTTTCATTCAATTTTATATCATACTAATACTCTTTTTCAACTTAATGAAATATGGATAGTTTTAAAGAAAAGGATTAAGCATTTTAATTTCTCTTGGCCTATAAACTAATTTCTTCCGTCCTTTAATAGCGCCCGTAACCATATATTTGTGGTACAGAAACGCTTTCTTCTCGTTTCAAATTTTATGTCCTCAACATATGCAAGATCCTATGCGCCTTAACTTTCCCTCACCTTTTACATAAATTTATTTTCTTTTTATAAGAGATACGAGAGATTTTTATTATCCCAGCCAGGCAAAATTCAATAAAGATTTTTTTATTAATCTTTTTTTTATCACTGAACTTTCTCACTGCACTAATGTAACTAGAACCTAATTCAATTTATTATGCAAGTGAAGACTGGTTTAGCCTATCAAAATTATATTAACCGTAGTTCTTCTATTCTGTGGACGTACTATGAAGTTAAGAAATTACTATTATATTTAGTTTATCTTGAAACATGTTAAGTTCATCACATAATTGAATTAGTTTGCAATTTGCTAGTTAATTTTAATTACACTTAATTAGTCTCCAAATTTCATTATCTCCGTATTCCAACGTGTGTTTTTCAAACATTACGTTTTTTTAATAGTAATTTCTTTTATCTTACACTTATTTTGGTGTATTTTTTATTAGGTTTCTGAAAATATACCCGATTATATATTTTTATCATCCTATAGCGTTAACAAGATAAATTTCGTAAGTAATACATGAAAATGCGAACCTATTCTGTAAAAGACGATATAAATTGTTCCAAATTGGTCGCATTATTTAAAAAAAAAACATTTGGAAATATGGTGGTTGAAAACTATGAATAACGGGGGAATAATAAATTGCTTATGACGTAAGTTTTAATGATAATTAAATTATTTGAATTGTTAAAATAATAGTTAATCATAGACTCTCTCTTTCAACGTACTTTCTAACTAACGCTGTAAACAAATAGGACCAAAATCGTTTATAACCAAATTTTGTTAATGGTACTTACTAGATACCTATAAATTTATATTTTAAACACTTGATAGCAATATTAATGCTCATTTAAGTCTAAAACAATTTAAAAATGAGTCGATCAAACAAAAATTACTCGAAAAATGGAGCTACCCAGCAAAAAAAGTCAGCATAAAACTTTCATAAAAATTGTCAAATTGAAGGTTTTTTAAAGGATATTGAAACAAAAACTGCAGTTTTTTTTAAGTTTTTAATTTTCCTGCATAATACCTTTAAAATATCTGCATTTTTTCTTCATGATTGAAAATTAAAGCTTTTTTGCAGGTTTTTATGAAGTTTTTTTTACAATTTTTATGAAGAATATTGAAACAAAAACCTTTAATTTTATAGATCTTTAAAAAAAACTGCAGTTTTCCTGGATAAAACCATCAATTTCAAAATTTTAATGAAGGTTTTAGGCTGCTTTTTTTGCTGGATAGCTTTCAGGGTTTAAAACTTGTCTTGTATTAATATACTGTAATGCTTTATAGTGTATATATATATTGTTATACTATAAAGATTAAATTTCAATAATTTTCTAGCAATACCTAAAAAATTTTCGCGAGGCATAAATGTTTTTTTACCAAATATATATATATACTGAAAGCAATATACCGACCTACCACGTTAAGAGTATCTCAATATTGCTAATTCAATTGCCTATTCGGAAATAGAGGTTATAGTCAGTTATTCAGATATGCAGAAATTAGAGAAAATTACCCATTAAAGCACGAAATAGAAAGCATTTTAGTATAAAGTATTATTTGAAATTAACTTTTGAAACCAGGTCATTAACTGAAACTCAAATAAGCTCTTCTATGATGTAATTTCGAAATCTAGTGAAAGGAATGGACCATTGTTAGAAATAAGGTCGATTATAATCTTAAGTTAATAAACCCAGCATAATGAATTGAATAGAATTTGTAATTTTTGGACTTTGAAAAATAAAATTAATTAAGTAAAAAGTCTAGAAAATTAAGGTAATATAATAATATTAAGAAATTAATCAATACCCAACCAAATCAAGGATACCAAATCTTCAAAAATATCAAATTAGTTTAGTGTTTTAAAATATAGTTTATTTTATTTTTCCACCAAAATTATATATCTACGTTAAGTAAAACTATTTTTAAAAATTGCGAATCAATATTACGATTTGATTAAAACTTAATTGAATATGTAACTTTAAACTCATTGTTCTCAGTGATGATTTATTTCATGTTGATCAAGTTACAATTGATATAAGTTCATCTCTGTTTTGAATAAACTGCACCAAATTTGCTTCACTGTATTTTCAAACATATTGCTTTAATTTGTATTTTTTTAAATTAGTTTTAGCAGTGAAATAGTGATTTTTTCTATTATTTTTCAAAAAAATCGTGTTCAAATTACATTTTTTTATTTATAAAAAATTTAAATAATAGCTATTCCGAATATATATTCTTGAATTATATAAAAAATAAATAAGGTGACTTTTTAAAAAAAAAAAAAAATTATAGTTTTTAGTAGTATAGTTCTTTTAATATTTCACGTGATTATGTTAATATACGTTGCACACATAATTGGAAATTTATATATATAATGATATCTGCAAAATTAAGGAAAAAAGTAATATGTGTCTCCTAGACACCCTTAAGTAATAGAGCATTAAATATGAAAAGTTATAAATGCCATGAAAGTCATAAACATACACTCAAATAAAAATAGAAAAAAATATTATATGAAATTTACTTTTTTAACCTCATCGTATTGTAACGGATAAAAACACTTAGCACGTCTAGAACCAGCCAACGAGAAAAGTTTTAGTTCTTATGCTTTAGGATAAAAAAGAGGCGTATGATATCATTGCAATTAGAAACTATTCTAAAAAAAGTATAATTTGTATGGTCCCATGAATAAAATACTTCCATTGAAGTTGAGTGATCATAATTAAAATTATTAAATTCATTAAAAGAGGAAAATGGGTTTTAAAACTCGATTTTTGACGTTGAAAGTCTAAGTCTCTGGAAAAAAATTGTAAAACTACACTTGCTTTATAAAAATGTTTATTTATTTATTATAAACATAATCATATATTTTTATTTAATTATAAGATTTTTAAAAAAAATAGTTTTAATAATTAATTTTCTAAGGTAACCTAAATCGATTCCTAGATGGGGTAAAAAAAAATTTGTGGGATTCACGGAATTTATCGTGCAAAAGGCATCATAAAACAAATTGTTTAGTCAAATTAATAACTTGAATAAAATAGAATAAATAACAACCTTAAACTCTTAATAAAATAGTTTATTTGATTATTACTTTTCGGATTATTAAGGGACTGCTTTTGTTACATCGTTCTATATCTTTTTCTGTAATCCACATTTTGAAAATAAGAGTTTTATTTACTTATTATCTTCGAAAAAGAATATCTGAAACGATTTTTGTTGGTTTTAATTTGTGAATCTTAGCTGTATTAACTTTATTTTTAACTTGTTCCGTAGACGATTTTTTATCTCATTTAAAACATTTTGTATACATTTTAATGATCAAACAGTGATGTCCATTTTTTATCAAAATGTGTTCTTTGTATCACTTTATTAAAAAAAAAAATAGGTTGTAACTGCATTATATTAAAATATAAACTATGTTAAATATATTGCACTTAAATCTTATCATTTATATGCTTCGAAAATTGTATAATAATTGCACTTTGCGATGTTGTCTACGAATTTACTATTTTTTGTTATTAATAATTCTAAAACCCATTTTCCACTCAAAACATTGAAATAGAATAATTTTCGGTTTATTTGAGTAGACCAGAATTATAATTTAATTTTTTTTGTTTATAATTAAAAAAAATATTTTTCATTAGAAAGTGTATTCAAAGGTTTCTTTTTCATACAAACCCCAAGAAAATAGGTAAATAATTCGACTATTCTGGTTTTCATATAGAAGTTTCCATGCATCAAGCTATCACCAGTTTTTTGGTGTTGAGCTTGAATTAAATTACCCAGAAATTTAATTTTTTGCTAAAATGTACTCCTGTAAACGAAGTCATTTTTAAAAAAAAAACGAGAATCAAACATAAGTTTTAACAATCTGTTATTTAACATTTAATTAAAAAAAACATTTTAACACACTTTATTTTATAATATTTACTAGTATGCCTCATGAAGAGCCATTAAATTATGTTATTTATCAAATAAGCAACATATAATGTTTCAATTGAACTTTATTTTTTAAGATAAATCATCATGGTCATAAATCTATTCTGAGACATATCAAAACCTTCCTCTAAGGAATAACAAAAATCAGGTACTTGTCATGAAAACCATAAATGTTAAACGCAATGTCATTAAAATACAATTTATCATACATCTATGGTAACTAAATTAAAGCAGAGGTCTAGTAAATATTATTTAAACTAAATTCTCATAACCATAAAAAATCGCTTTCTGAAGCTAAAAATATTTAAACCATTCGCTTTTTCAAGTTATGAAAAGCAGGGCTATGTCACACGAAAATACACTCTAATGGTATTTTTAAAAAGTCAAAATCGATGGTCTAGAGAGACAGCTAACGTATTTTTGATGAGGCACGTCATTCGAAAAGAAATGCTGACTTGTAAATCCAACGTTGACTCTTCTTTCCTTTGCTTGAAAGTAAAGATGGACAATAGTTTAGATTTCCTCTCTGCTTTCCTTTGTTTTTTGCTCAAAAGTAGAAAGAAAAACCTTCTGATAAGAGAGTACGGGAAGTTATAATGCATCCCGGAGAAACTCGATTGCATAACAAAATGTGAAAAATATCGGAAGTTTTGAAACTTACATTTCCATGGGTGTACAAATGTTTCTTTTCGAATAGAAGTTTATTTCTGAGTGGAATTGGAGACGAAACTGGATTGTGATATCATTTAGAAATGTAACTAAGTATTGTATAAGTGAAAGATTTAATAATAAAATATTTATCTAATAAAAAACCTGCTTTTGATATTTATTATTTTTATCAAACAGTTTTTATTAAGCCTAGAATCTTACAATGTAATCCATGTACTAAATTCTTATCAAAACAGTTCCAGATATGCGAACATGCAATAATTTTATTTATTGAAATATATATATATATATATATATATATATATATATATATATATATATATATATATATATATATATATATATATATATATATATATATATATATATATATATATATATATATATATATATATATATATATATATATATATATATATATATATAAAGTTTTTACAGCTTAAATCCTTAGCACCAATTACAATTTTCAAAGTGTATGCAGTTATATATAAATAATGGCATATCATATATTTTATTGCGAAAACGTGAAGACCTTATAAAATATCATACAATTTTTTTTTATACCTAGATTAGTCTTCACTCAAAATTTTAACGATAGTGACCTCAAAATTAAATCAAAAATTTACCATTTCATACACATTATAAACAATGTTTATAATTAATTAGAAGGGGCTTGTATTTCACTTATTGCGAATCATTGAACTATTCTTATCGTGTATCATTAGATGCAAATTTATGTAACTGAACTGGTTAGAATTGAATTGGTAATCAAGTTACATTCAATGATATGTGGACATGTAGTTAGGAATCAATTTTTCAAATGTACACATGTGCTTCTGTAACAAACTAACATGCGTTAAGAAAATTCTATTTAAAGTTTTAAACTGGGAATTAAATGTTTATTGTATCGTCTTTTGGAAGGAGTTTAGAATCACAAATAGAATAATTTTACGTTCATTAATTCACTGCATTATATGTTGTCAATTTATAAGTAATTTATAAGTATGCGTTTTTCTATATTTATTACGTATCTAATGAAAAAGCTCTTTTGTGCTTTATATTTTTTAAATAAAAATTTACAAAAAGTTTAACCCTTTTAGACGTAATATATATTTTATATTTACTCAATTAAATTACAAGGACTTTAAGTATACTATAAAAGTTGTGTATATTGGACGGACACACCAAAGAAATGTATACACTGTAAAAAGAATTCTTTAAAATGAGTACATGGACGTACTCTTTTTTCTTTGAGTACAATTGCGCCGTAAATGACCGATGACGTACTAAAATTTAAGCAACCACCGTACTTTCGAAAATATGAGCAGTATTGTTTAATATTGCTAATATTAGCTTCTGTTCTAGCCATCTTAACAAAGCGACTTGGCAAACTTAAAATATTTGTTCAGAAGATGGTTTTCCACATTATTTGATGTCTATTGCTTAACTGGAATCTTAGTTATTACGACTCAAATGATCTTACTTCTCCTTCTTTTGCCCCGCCTTTTTAAAATTACTTCTGTTTATAACTTCTTCACGTTGCCCTGGAAGTACAACGGATTAGACACTGGGCTGCGGTGCATGAGGATCTGGGTTCAATTCCTTTTAAGTATTGGTTGTAATTGTTGACATTTATTGAAAGTGATTTATGAAGAAGACAGCATATGTTGGCAGGCAACTGCTCTTTGTTTTTCATTTTTGAGAACATGTCTTCTTTAAAAATGAAACTTATGTATTCGGAGGAAAGATACGCATCGAATGTAATAAAAAAGGAGTAAATTTTACTTATTTATAAATACCTATTTTTAATAGTGTATAGTTTGCATTAGACAGAAACTCATATATAAGCTTTTCCTATAGTATTGGATGTGTTCTTCATGTAAAGGCTTATATTAAGGTTAAAATACGATAGTTTATGTACATCATGAAATTTTCAGAATAGCGTGGATGTCCAAATCGGAATATTTAGGAATTCAAACTACCAGGAAAAAAACTTAGCATGAAATCTTCATCAAATTTGTCAAATTGAAGGTTTTTTGAAGGTTTTATAAAGGATATTGAAACAAAAAACTGCAGTTTTTTTTGTTTTTAATTTTCCTGCATAAAACCTTTAAAATATCAGCATTTTCCCTTCATGATTAAAAATTGAAGGTTTTTGCAGGTTTTTAAGAAGGTTTTTTACAGTTTTTATGAAGGATATTGAAACAAAAACCTTTGATTTTATAGATCTTAAAAAAAACTGCAGTTTTCCTGCATAAAACCTTCAATTTCAAAATTTTTATGAAAGTTTTATGCTGACTTTTTTTGCTGGGTTGCCTTAGCCATGAGATGATAGATCACTACATATCATTCCCAAGATGTCAACAGAAAATTGTTTATATATTATTTTATTCTTACCAAATGCACAATATATCTGCCAGAAAACCTATGTTTTAAAAAAAAAAGTATATTCTGTTTAGTTTTTCAATAATATATTTCACATTTCGCAACCCCAAAAACATTTGCTTCAATCAGCATTCAATAAAAATCCTGAAAATAACTAAATTTGAATATTCCGAAATATAAAAAAAGCTATGGATTCTCAAAATACAATCCTTCGACTTAAGCCGCAAGAAGCCAAAATGTGTTCCACTATATCAAATAAAAGCTTAAACTAAAGCTAGTGTGAAATCTACCATACTGATTCCTAGGCCATTCTGTTTTAGATAAAGTTTTTATAAATACTTAAGAATATATTTTATACTATAGGTTTTATTAAGAAGATTTAAAAAGATTTGTCCTACTATAAAAAATTTACTTTAATATTTAAGAATAGTTACTTTGATTTAACAATTCTTTAAACAATTTATATAAAAACAAATGTAATATATATTTAATGTTTTACTAGTAAAAAAGCATCTATGGATACATAAATAGTATCTTAAGATATATATAATGTTTAAATGTTGTAGAAATTTATGTAATGTAACTTTTCATATAATTCAGAGCAAAACAAAATTTCCAAATATTTAAATATGCGAGGGACTTGCATATACTTCTTTGCCAAAAAATATGTTGAATTTTTTTGTAAAATTTGCATATTGTATGCTCTTAAAGAACATAAATATAGTATACTTACTTTTGCATTAAAAGTCTCCATCTTAGAAAAAGAAAGGTAAATATTCAGAAAGATGGTTTTGACATTGGCTTACTACTTTCTTAAAAAACAAGAAGTAATCTAACTTTAGTTTGTAACTTTTATTATTTTGATATGTTGAGTACAATTTCAATACGTTGAACTTTAGGATACAATTATGTGTATTAATTATATTGTAAGTTTTATATAAATAAATGTAATACTGTTAAAATAAAAAATCTTTATTTTTTGCATTTTTTGAAAAAGAAAATTAATAAAAAAATATATAAATTTGTTTATTTCAAACAATAGGCTTTCAAGTAAAATATACGCATGTGAATCAAATTTGATATAACTCCCACTGTCTAATCATTTTCTTAAATATAGTTTTTGTACAAGCTAGTGGAAACTGATTTGAAGAAAAGCATTTATTTTTACAGTTTTATAAAATGTATGCATGTTTATTTTAATGTATAATTAGTAATTAACGTATTGTCTTTTCAATAATATTATGCATATATATTCATAAATATGTCACAAAAATCGCTCTAGATGGACTTATTCTATACATTTTTTTCCAAATTCTTTGAAAATAAAATAAAATTTCATTAGATATGTTCCTATTCTAGAACATGAAATCTTTCGGAAAAAGTATTAATTATAATTGAATATATTTTTTTTTAAATTAAAATAGTTGAATACTTTTTTCAAATGATTTTACTATCTGATATTCTAAAAAATATTAAATGTAACAATAAAGGAGTATTTTTACTATGTTATTCTGTTTTCTTGCAAGAAACTTTTGAATAGTTTCGAAACCTTACAACGTATTAAATTATTGAAATGTTCTTAGTGATAAAAATGGCCTTTAATATTTATAACTATGCTACTGAAATGTATAATAAAATTTAATTTATTAAAAGCGTTTTATATTGCTGAATATCACAAAATGAAAAATATATTACTGTTTATTACATCCTAAATATCACTAAATCTAAATAGTGCTTGTTACAAATAATAAATATAGTAATTGTTTGTTAAGTTTATTGAAACCCATATTTCAACAACAAAAATGTGAATTGTTTATTAATGATTCACACATTTAGGTTTTTAGATATTAATAAAGTAACGTCTTTCCCAAATATGGACTGTAGGAAAAATATGTCCTAAACTATATATAAACGATTTATTTTTATAACATATTTCCAATGATTTTGTTCGGAACTTCTCCTTCTCGGAACTTTTCCTCTGACATTTTATAAAAAAAAATAATCTATATTTCTCCTCACGGATTCAGGTTGCTTTTGGAATGTTTGAGGTGTTTACATTTCCAAATAGATTCCATTATAGCATAAAATATATAGAAGGAATTTAGCCTTCTGAAGAAAGAATTTGAGAAACTTTGAAGGGACAGAAGAGTGGTGTATGGAAAAAAAGAAATTTAGACAGAAAATCAAAGGGGGTATGATTTGTAGAATTGTTTAAATCTAGTAGGATGGAAAACGTCGCTCTGGATTATAAAATATTTTAAAACTGCAAATTTAAATATGGTGTAAAAGTGTTAAATTTTTTTAATTACTTATGAATGAAAGCAATTAACATTAATTCTTAAAATTTAAATAGTATTCATTGTTTTTTTCCAAGTCTTATAAATAATATAGGCTAGTTAACAACATTTAAAAATTAATATAGTGTGATTTATATACTTCATAATTGATATATATATATGTGTGTGTGTGTGTGTGTGTGTGTGTGTGTGTGTGTGTGTGTGTGTGTGTGTGTGTGTGTGTGTGTGTGTGTGTGTGTGTGTGTGTGTGTGTGTGTGTGTGTGTGTGTGTGTGTGTGTGTGTGTGTGTGTGTGTGTGTGTGTGTGTGTGTGTGTGTGTGTGTGTGTGTGTGTGTGTGTGTGTGTGTGTGTGTGTGTGTGTGTGTGTGTGTGTGTGTGTGTGTGTGTGTGTGTGTGTAATACGTATGTTATTATCGAAAATACCACACGATTAGCAATAATAATTAAATTGCATTAAGTTGTCTTGTATATTAATTGTTCAATTGTTTGGAATTAACAGTTAAAATTTGACAAGATTAAATATATTTTCAACCCATTTGTTGCTAGCAACCAAACGATAAAGAATATATTTCGACAATTAAAATTGTGTTGATAGTAATCGCCTTGGTAATAAATAAAATAAAAATATTATTAAAAATGTTGTTTATCGCATTAATTGCTTATTTAAAATAATAAGAATATTTTAAAAATTATAATACAAAAACCTTTCTTCATTTATATCTGTTACAAAATTCATATGCCCTGAAAAAAAAGTTAGAAAATGTATGAACTCATAAAAATATAGGAGTACACTGACGCATTATAAAATTTTATACCCAAATAAGCACATCAATAATTCATTGTTGTTTTCCTTTCATCACCACATGCAGTTTATTTTTTTAAAAATTCCATTTAAACTTATATTTTGAAGTTAACAATATAGTTAAAAGCACAAAAATACATATTAATTATTTACAGAGATTGATAATGATTGATGAGTACTTGGTCTATGTACAAAAGAAAATGAAAACACTCGTATGTTGTAGAAAAGTTCCGAGTATTTTTAAATAGCCTAAACTACGTCCCCATTTTCGATACACATGATTTTGAGGTATTTATGAATGCGTCATCCACTTGACGTCTTATCTGTCTCAATATATCAAAAGTGATAAATATTTCAGTTTCTTTTATGTTCTGCATTATTTTTTCATAAATTGAAGACACTAGTTGTCAAGTGAGATTGAAAATGCTATTCACTTGCAAATCTTTCAATATTATTCACTCTGAAATTCTCTTTATTTTTATGAAAAAAACATCTGAATAAAGGGCATTCTTTTATTTCAGATATTTTTTTTAGAAGTGTTTGGGCAAACTGGGAACAAAAAAAAAATATATGAGCTTATTTTAAAAAATAATAATAGAATGTGTCTTGTAAAATTAAAAAAATAAATATTCATTATCAAAAAAATATTGCGTTATTTTTTTAATTAAAACCTTATATTTTAATTATATTATTCGCATGACGTAGTGTGATAGATATAATTTCGCATAATAATCGTTTTAAAAAATAGTGAAAGGGAAAAATAATTGCATTCAAGATAAATAAATAATTATATTAAAAATAAATACAAGATAGATGGAAGTTCCTGACCCCATATTTAAAGTAATATATAATAAAGTAATTGCCATAAGAGAGTGCGGTTTAGATAAAAATGCTACTCATTAAAAATAGATTTTTAAGTAAATAAAAAATTTAGTTCCAAAATTTACTCATAGGTGCCTCTGTACCTTGAAAACACCATAAAACCCCTCAAAACAAGAATAAGTGGATTGAATTGTAATACTGTTAGGATGTTTTTCATGCTACAAAGAGCGTAGTAGTATAGATATAGTAGTATATATTTCAGAAAATGAATTACTTGCAACTGTTTGTGACACAAATACATGATATGTAATTGATTGTCTCGAGTTTTTGATGTTTTTGTTGTACGTTTGGGGAAAAATAATATTGCTTAAAACATTTTTATTGCGAAAAGCATTTTAATCAAATTCGCACTATCTTATGCCAATTATTTGATTTTATATTAAATTTAAAATGTGCCAGGGAGTTTTGGTCCACCTCGTATATTACAATTTTTTTACTTTAAATGTTTAAAATTTGATTTTGAAACTTATTAATCTAGCTTATTAAAAAAACATTGTTCGTATGTAATGGTAATTCCGTAGAGTATTAGTATTTTTTATACAACATTACTATTAATTATTTATTAGTATTTATTTTCTTAAACAGTAAACATTCTTAATTATAAATGTTGTATTTTTGCATTTTTAGGACGTTCCTGAATTTCAATATTAAGTATTGAAATTAAAAAATGGAGTATACAAAACATAGGAACATATTTCACTTTTAATTTTGACAGTTTTAATATAGTTCAATAATGTAATTGATTTATTTTCAAAATTCTTTTTTATTTATTAACTTCTAGTACTTTTTCTAAGTATTTATCAAACTTAAAAAGCAAGACATCTGCATATTGGGAAACCCTGAATAACATGTATTTAAAATTTATATACGAAACACTTATAAAATATTATTAACTGCACTCTCCAAGCAGAAATCAAATACCTCCCATTCCAATCAATCAAAACAAATTCGACAAGATAAACTTTCAAGAATTCGTAGCATTAAATTTGTTTTTCCCATAAACATTTCCTTTGCGCAATTTCGCTCCAGAGAGAACTACTTTAACTTTCTCTTTCCCGTGTTCGCTGCCTGTTAATAGTGAATGAACTTCAAGTAAATATAGATCTATTACTATTAATATGTTGTTTTAGAGGTGAAAAGACTCAGTATTCCACTTTTTATGAGTTAAAGTAGGTTTTGAAATTTGTTTGTATGAAGTACAGAATTGTTTGTGTGCTACTGTTTTATTTATGATAAAGACACACACACACATATATATATATATATAATTGTAAATAAATTTGCAAAATGTAAATAATTAATTTAATTAATTTAATAAAATTATTGATTATTATGTAAGCAGAATGTAAAAAAAAAACTATAAAGGATAATAAAATAAAATTTAATGTGAATGCAGCAAAAGAAAGGCAAAAAGACTGATTTCTTCATCAAGGGGTATCAACCAAATCGACTCCCCAAGCTGGAATTTTTCTGAATGTACTGTAGGCATTTAACCTAAAACAATCCAAGAAACCCTAAAATCATGACAATGGAAAGTTAATTGCAAAATTCATGACAAATATTTAACTCAGATATAATAAATCAAATTCGATCATACTAATACTTTATATTAAATACTTTATCTAAATACTTTATATTAAAATACTTGAAATTTTTTATGTATGAATTAAGAACTCAACAGTAAAAATCTACTTTGAATCTTTTTTTTTTGTTATTTATCCTCTCCTGTTGAAAGGAAAAATAGGATAAAATAACTGTATATGTCTATTTTATTTTGTCTTTATCTTTACTTATGTGCACTCATAATTCACGAACTACTTGAATGATATATTTACTTGTGCGATTCACTTGAATGATATAATGTATCCACTGTGTTAAGACTTCTGGAAGTATACTTTATTTCGTTATATATCGAAGGCTTTTGCACCTCCAGCGAAAATCCTTACACACCCTATCGGTATTTACGGTACTTATGCACGTACCCTCCCCCTTCACATCTGAGAAAGTAACTGACTAGTGGAAAGAGGTCGTTCAGCTTCACTGACTCAGTGACAGTTCGAATTCGGGAGGAACTGAATCAACTTAAAGGAGAGGGACTATTTTTCTCCTGGCCAAACAAACTGGTTCTAAGTTTCACGCACCAACAAACGTGGCACTTTCCTTCGCCTTTATGAATAAAAATCACCATTTTTCACGATTCGGACTGGGTGCGATGAAAAAGGAAGGTAAATAATCAGCAATAACTTCCTGGAAAAGGAAACGGAAAGACTTTAGAGATTGCGCAGGATTCCGTTTGTTTTCGACGCCGGTGACTTTTAGTCTCGGAGCGTAAATGGATTATTATTGTAAGTCGCAATTTTGGTATTTGAATTAGATTGTTGTTTATGGAAAAACTACTCGGGGAAATGTTAATGGCATTTGAAATTTTTGTTTGTTAAAAGGTCGCATATTAACTGCGAAGTAAATTTATCATCGCAACTTCTTTTAACTATAAAAGCGGAAACAACTTCATAAGTGTTAAAGTTTTAATACAAGTTTCTTTTGAATATATATATATATATATATATATTATACTTACACACAAATATTTACACACAAATATTATGATGGGTCTAATCTTGCATTGTACATGTACATGTGCATCTGATGAAGAGTGTGACCGTTTTTGGTTTGTCTTGTTCATTTGTTTACTTTTCCTTGATATGAACAATCTTATGTTTCAAATAATGTTTGCCTTTTTTTACCTTTTTCTCTATTTTTTTTACCAAAAATTTTAATTTTTTTTTACCGTTTTCTTTTTCTTCACTTATATATTTTTTTGTATTATTTATTTATGCCAGAAGTTCATTTTTGTATGTTGACACGAGTGAAAACAACAGTCTTATCATGTTTTCTAATTATCTTTTTATCCGACTGTACAGCGCGCCAACCAAAACTCCGAAATAAAACCGCCAGAAAATTAAAATTAAAACCACCAAATCGCGCGCCAAGTCGAGAGGTTATAGATTCGACCTTTATGTATTTTTATTAAAATAGAAACTCCTGCAAATAGGAATCAGTTGGATATCTAGAGCAGAACATTTGGAATAATTTAAGTTGTTTTCATTAATTGTCGTGACATCAACAGCAGCAGACTGCGGGATTTCAATAGCAACAGCAATATGAGTGCTGTCAATAGCAGCAGGCTGGAGCGTTGAATGGGGGGAGGGGTTGAAAGCGGTAGTTCAAACAACCAGTCTGTAGTCACAGAAGGTGCAAAATCATGTTCACTTAAAACTATTTAATTGACAAACCAAATGCCTGTCTTCCAAAAACCATTGATGTCCGTTGATATGGAAGCTGAATTTACAAATGTTTTTCCTTACAAACATGCCATCTAGTATAGAGAAACTACACGTCCTGAATTTAGAACATGAAATGAGTCAGTTGCTTTTCCGTATCCCATTTCCCTCTTAATAACAGATTCAATTGCATTTTTCATCGATTCCGGATCCCACCCGCTTCAATTAGTGTGTATGTTATTTCGTCCGATTCATCTTCGCTATTACGTCCGCACAACCAAAAATGGACGACTTAGAAAGAGTAGGGTAAAATGGTTTCTTACCTCATCATGTCCGAAAGGGAAAAAACCGTCTTGTACCACCGACGCGTTAATGGGTGATTACTGTTTGTTGTTGGTTAGATTTTTATCAAGAGTATTTATAAAGTATGTAAATTAATCTCTAAGTACTGTACTGTTAACTAGTATATTGAAATTATAACTAAATAAATGTAATTTACCTTCATTCAGCTTCAGACTGCAACGAAGCAAATAAACTATTCAAGAGAAGCCATATAATTTCTTTGAAAAACGGTTGAATCAAAATGGCTTCTGCTTATACAAAGGTTTTTTCTCCACCTTTACCACTAGTACCAACATTCTCAACTTGACTGAAGTACCAAGTAAACCCTCATCTCAACTACATTGACTTTCCTTACACTCATCCACCATAATAAATTAATATTTTCAAAATAATTTCCTATTAAAATTCAATTACGCTTTTATACAGCATAATTCAAAAAGTAAAATTTATTTTAGTATATGTAGTGTTTTTAAAAGTGAAGTAAAATAGCTCAACGATTTAGATCGAATTTTTATTATTAGAAACAGAATATACAAGATTTTAAACTAACTGTACGTGACGTTTTTTTTTTTTTTAACAATAACCGAGAATCAGATTTTGCAATTTTTTAAATTCATAATTAGCACAACTTTAAATCATATTTTTTGTAAATTATAGGTTTAAAACCGGATAAAAATTACAAAACTTTTGCTGGAAACATATTCCATCCAAACCCAACATTCCTTTGAATTTTGTGAGCCATATAACATCGTTCTTCACTAAAACTACGTATGACCCACAATTTTCTTATTCTATAGAGCCTTTCTTTGACAAAGCATAGAGCTAATGAAGATTTATGATTCTCCCCGTAAGGGTAAAAAAGCTGTAGTGAGACTTTGTCGGCAGGGATTGGTGTTGTCATCGGATTACAATGTCATCTGGCTAGCCCCTATCACACCATTGATTTTATTGTGGTGATCACCTCATCTGCTATTGACCCTACCTCCATGTTTGTGGAAGAATGAGATCACTTTATTTTTCTGGTGCTTATTCATTGCGCTCTATGAAATAATACAGCATATATCTGGGACTCCCAAGCAAAAAGAAATCATATCATTGTATATATATATATATATATATATATATATATATATATATATATATATATATATATATATATATATATATATATATATATATATATATATATATATATATATATATATATATATATATATATGTAGCACTATGTTTTTTTTCTTCAAATGTTTTCACAGAAAATTTTTAAGTATGATAGATCTTATTAACTGTAAGAAACATAGATTCTTCTTATACAACGTTTTGACTTTATTATGTATGATTGAAATTGCAAAAATAATAAGTAATATATTAAGAATAATATGATCGTTGCATTAACAAAATAAGAAAAGAAAATTCTACTTTTCTAAATAATATATTTATTTTTACTTACATGAGGTCTAGAATCTTCGTTACATATTTGATTCATTGTCAAGCGTGTAAAATTTGGTTAGATAAATTATTTAGAGTGTTTCACCTTTTCAAGAAGGATGTTTTATTTTAGTCTCTGTTTATTCGTTAAGGGGAAACAATATACCATCTAAGCTTTTTTATTTATTTTTTGAATAAAAATTTTAATGTATATTATTTAAATTTATATGGAATAACAATACTTCTAAACAGCATAATTGTTTGTATTATTTTCAAATTTTTAACAGCTTTTTTTAAATGATAAGGCTTTTTAAATATTTTTTTTTTACCGAAATATTTTCTCAGATCCTTTGGCTTATAATAAATAAAAATTATCATTGAAAATTTATATCCTAAATGTTTTATTTTTATATTAATCAATTCAAATAACACAAAAAATGTGCTTAACCCACTGACGATCACGCCATTTTGGCAATTGTAAAGTGGTTTTCAGTGCTTGGAGGTTTAAAAAGAAATTTCCTATGTGTGCACTTTAATTTTTTTACCAAAAGTTTAATTATTTATAATGAAATAGTTTTCAAAGTATACCTCAAAAATTATATTTAAAAATAATTTGATAGCTATGAGTTTAAAAATTGAGTGCATTGATGGAAAAACTGGAGATTCCTGAACGTGATATCACGTTTAGAGGGTTAAAACTCAAATTTTTATTTAGTATTATTATATTTCATAATTTAAAAAAAAACTCCTACTCATAGAGCTAATTCACATACAAATTTATAATATACGCATATTTTACAACATTCCTAAAAATTGTTCATTTCTCCATTAATAATAAAAAAATCCTTAGAGTTTCGAAAAACTTAATATCAAGTTAATTCAAACACTGAGAAAAAACTGTTTAAAGTTTTCGTTCTTTAAAAACATACCTGTCATCCAGCATGAAATCTCAAATAACTCATTAAAAAACCTATTTACATCTAGAATTTGAAAGCGTATTTAGAAGATTCCAAACTATAATTTTGGCAAATAAAAAAAATCGAGAATTTTACAATTATTTTAGCAAGGTTTCCCTTTAAAAGAAGAAACACTTCCGAAAACTATCTTCAGGAAGATTTATTCATGTTAAAACTTCTGTAACAATTACAAACTTATGTAAATAAAGCTATATAACATATTTACATAATTATTGACTAAAAAAACATAATTCCAGTTGTTCTGCATTATTTATGACACTATTATTATAATATTTAACAATATTTAAGTTATTAAATGTAAAACATAATTACGTTTATGAAAAAACATTGAAAGTCATTTGTTACAACATATTTTGTCTATAATACTAATAAAATAGTTATTACAGCGAAGAGTAATTAAAAACCAGCATGTTTGAACAGTGATGATGTTTCTGAAACATACCCCAAACGGTTTCATCCATAACTTGTTTCAATTTTGATAAAGACATGTACTTAAAAATGAGTACAATGGGTAAAAATGAATAAAAAGAGCAGATGCTAGCCTATATAAGCTGCCTTCATAAATCACTTTCAATAAATATCACAAATACAACCAAGGTTTACCAGGAATCGAACCCAGAGCTGCAGGCACTGTTGTCCAGAGTCTTATCCGTTATGCTACCAGGGCGATGTAAAGAAGTTATAAACATAAGTAATGTAAAAAAGGTGTGCCAAAAGAATGAGAAGTAAAATAATTGAATTGTAATAACTCAGTTTCCATTTAAGCAAACGACATAATGTGGGAAACCATTTTTTGAACAAATATTTTAAGTTTGTGAGGTCGCTTTGTTAAGATGACTTGAACAGAAGCTGAGATTAGCAATATTAAATCACATTGTCCATTTTTGCGAATGTACGATTACTTAAATTTGAGTACCATACACTCCTTTTTAGGCATCTTTTATAACAGTGTACAATTCACAAAAATGGCACACTAATTACATCAATCATGATAACATGTGTAACTTTCACAATAATCACAAGTGTAATTATCACATGTGTAACTTTCACAATAATCATATGTGTAACTTTCACAATAATCACATGTGTAATAATCACATGTGTAACTTTCACAATAATCACATGTGTAATTATCACATGTGTAACTTTCACAATAATCACATGTGTAACTTTCACAATAATCACATGTGTAACTTTCACAATAATCACATGTGTAACTTTCACAATAATCACATGTGTAACTTTCACAATAATCACATGTGTAACTTTCACAATAATCACATGTGTAACTTTCACAATAATCACATGTGTAACTTTCACAATAATCACATGTGTAACTTTCACAATAATCACATGTTTAATAATCAAATGTATAACTTTGGTTAGTTAAATACACACACACCGCTTAAATGTTATATTTCTAAATGTACTAGTATGTAATAATAAATATTTCTAAACTTGATATGTGCATATTTGTTTTTATAAAATGTATTTTAAAACCATAAAATCAATCTCCTCATTAAACTTATTTGCTTCAATAGGTTTGAGTAGCAATAATTATAGCCTTTTTACGGAATCATCGATTTATCCGTTCATTATTTGTCTTAAAGAGTGAGACAGTTATCTCAATAGTCGGATATATTGGAAATTGGCAACTGATGTATCTGACACAATGAGAAGAACTTTTCTTCTCATAATACTTTTGATGGATATGTTTCACTATAAAGACCAATATTGCAAATAGTTTACATGTTTAACTTTAATAGTTACTTTAATTCAGGTAAACTATCTAATTTATATAAACAACTATATGACACAAAATTTTTTTATTCGGCTACAATAATTTTGTTTTTTAAAGTTATTTTCCTTCAATAGCAAATATTCATAATTACGTGAGCGCTCCTACTTGCTTACAATTACAGATAAAAGTTAAAATAGAGTTGATTCTTTCAACTTTTATTACTTTAAGAAAATGCCAAGGAAATTATAAAAAATTAAATCCTTCAAAATGAAAATTGAACTCCTTCCAATTCAAAGTTAAAAATTTAGATTTAAATACATTACGTTTTGTTTGCATGATATTAAACTTAATTTTTTAAATAGTTAATTATGATTAGACTAGTAAGCGGAGAACAAATATAATATTACAAACTAAGTTATTGTATTTTTTTTTTCACAGTATATCCCAGAACTATCTCATCATGATATAAATAATAGTTTTCATTAATTCATAAGCGCTTACTTGCTCATTGTGTATCATAATTCCTATTAAACTATTTATTCAGGCAGCCTATTTTTCCATTATTGAGTTAGCCTTAGAACGTACCACGTCCTTCCGGAAGGACGTTATATACAACAGGTAGAACATTTACGATCTTATAGAGGTTCTTCTTCCTTTTATGCATGTATGTATCTATTTATACCTATAACAATCCATATCTATAACATATTATATATATATATATATATATATATATATATATATATATATATATATATATATATATATATATATATATATATATATATATATATATATATATATATATATATATATATATATATATATATATATATATATATATATATATATATATATATATATATATATATATATATATATATATATATATATATATATATATATATATATATATATATATATATATATATATATATATATATATATATATATATATATATATATATATATATATATATATATATATATATATATATATATATATATATATATATATATATATATATATATATATATATATATATATATATATATATATATATATATATATAAAAAATTGCAGATTTATTAGAATGTATACATGAGAATGAAAAAAAGTTCAATGTAATATTTAATAAAGCAATTTTCTCATGACAAGTTTCTTTTAGTATAACACTTTGTACTTGATTTTATATATACGTACGGCTAATAACAAAATATATTCATTATCCAAGTTTAATTAATAAATAGGGATCAAACGCATTCAAAATCTGTTTCGTCACTTTAAAAAAACATTTAAAAAAAATAAAACATAAAAAAAATCATAAATGCATTGACCATTGTGCAGATTCAAACGTTTGGAAATTAATTTCAAAAAACATGTTTTAAACAAATACAAGAGTTTATTTCGATAGAAAATCCAGAAGACAAATTCAGTGATATTTGAATATATGTTTTATAAAATTTTGAACAAAACACGTTTTGAATGTTTGCTCTTAAAATTACACACATCAAACTTATTTTTCTATCACAACTTGTAATCATGTATCTAGCTATACTACCATATATACATCTAAAAAGGAAAAAGGTTAATTTTTATTTGGATTGATATTCATGCAGCTTTAAAAATGTATGTTTTATTGCTTTACCAAACAAATTTCAAAGCAGTTACACGGGCTGCATTCCTTCGCAATAAAAATTTATTTTGATCTGTTTTAAGCAAAATTGAATAAATCATTCCTCTCAGACTATTCCGTTTATTTCCCAAACAAATGAGAATACATTTGAATGAAATAGTAATCGAATGTTTTATGTATCCTTTATTCATAAAATGCATTTCAGTGTAGCGAATGATTGGGGTAAATATTTAAAACAAAAAACATTCTCAAAAAAAAAGAAACAAATCGTCGTTATCGATACATTGCTCCCGAAACTTCCTCGAACATAAACATTTATTTTCCTTAAGTTAAAAGCGACATTTCGAAAGATTTTTGTATCGTATTGTGAAGGGCAAAACATGTAATGGTGACATTTTACATCTGCTCATAGCGTGAAAACGCCATTTTCTTCGCTTTTTTAGGTTTGCTTTAAATCGCTGGAAGTAAAGGTATGGAAGTAAAGGTATCCTAAATAAAGAGATGGATGTTTTCGTATGAGTTTTGTAAAACAGATTTTTTTTCTATGTTTTATCAGGCCTGTTCTCTTTGTCCCATGCATTTGGATTTCGTTAGTCTTTTCTCAAGAGCTTGTATTTATATTAAATACCTTTGATTTTTTTAACATAGTTTTCAGGACGAGTCAATTTTTGTTTTTAAGGTAAAAAAAAGTACGTGTATGAATTTATGTGCTTATTTGTATTGAATTTACAAAATGATTATAATTATGCTAAAATGTATGAGAATTATCAAAGTGTCCTAATATGTGAAAATCAATTATCTAGAAATGTATTGTATCTGATTTGCATTCGTTGAATTTTTTAATATATCCATGATTTTTAACAAATTTTTTTAGCAATTATCATTACATTTAAAAACTCTATTTATAAGATGTTTATAATCGTAAACACTTAAAGTGATTTTAAAGTGTTGCAGAAAATAAATAAAATGATAATCTGCGACTGATTGCCTCGCGTTTTTTTATGTTTTTTCTGATTATTTTTAAGCAAATAAACTAATTCCAACGGACATGTACAGGAACAATATATACAATATTTTTGAAAATGCGACCTTTGATTATTTGGTGCTATATGTTCGTTGAAACACATTTGGCTATTTGGTAGACAACACCATCTATGGAAAAACTTAGAACTACAATTTGTATTTACTACAATTTGTATTTGTTGACAAAATACTTTTAATCGTGAGAAGCAATTTAGTGCAAACCACACTCTCTTACGTCAATTACTTGATTTTTTATTACAATTTAAAATTTGCCATATGTACTTCAACGAACATATACAACGAATCTTCAAAGGTTGCAATTTTAAAAAAATAGTGCGTATATTGTTCCTTTAACATGTTCGTTAGAAACGCATGACATTTTAGAAGCATTCAAATATAATATAGCATATCTATTTTTTGAACAACTTACATACTTCATTCCATCACAGGCTACGTTTAACAAGTAAACCCGATTTTATAACCAGGGAAACTTACCATATTTTATAAAATAATATTGGCGGAAACATTCCCTAATGGAAGGTAATGCGTCTAGTTGTTGATCGTTACTTCCCATTTTGATAGCCATCATTAAAGCCAATGATGCGTATTCATTTTATCCCATTTCTGGGGCACTCATGATTTGTGTGAAGGCACACAAAGAGATGGAATGCGATTTATAGATGGAACGATGACAGATATCATTGTTTGTGATATCTGGAGGCTGTCTTAAGTTCAAAATTTTATTTCCGCAATTCATTTCTTTAAGAGAAATAAGGGCTGGATTGATGCCAAATGATCTCTAATGGAATAGATTCTTCTTAAATGGAACAGACCCTTTTCAAAAATGTACTCTTCGGTTTAAAGTGTTTTAAAATATTGGCTTTAAATAATTGGATTTTCCTAATTTGATTATAATTTTTTTAAATATTTATTTTTAATTACGTAATAATATAAGATCTGCATAAATCATAAAAAGCATGATTATTTATTTAATTTTACTTATATTATTTTATCTATTTACAAATATAGTAATTATATTTATAAAATAGAAAAAATTTAACTTCTGAGAAAATATTATTCCAAAATTATATATTACCTTTAAATAGGAAGCCGAAACTTGCTAACTATCATTAATTTCCGAAATTTCGTTTATAAATGTATATTGTATATTTTAATGTTCCTGTTCAGATCTGGAAATACTTATCTTAGAATTCTTAAGTGGGTTCCTCACCCTTAACGCTAAATAAATATCATTTTTAAGATTTTCACTGTTTATTAAAATTTGAATTGTTTTGTTTGAAATTATACTTCATTTGTAGTAATCTACAACATTGAACTATTTTTTAAATAAACCCACATATCGAATAATTCTTGGACGACTTAAACGCAAATTTACTCGAAACATTCTTTTTCTATATTTGGTGGCACATTACTTAAACACTATTTTAAATATATTCCTGAAACCCTTTTTTAATTGTTTTAGTAATATTTTAAACACTTTAACACAAGGAATACAATATTAGAAATATACGTTTTCCTAAAATTATTTTTGTCTGAAAAATTAGTAAATTTGTATTACTAACTTTGTGCATTAACAAAAAAAACCTGTGTTAAAGTCTTTACCCTCTGACGAATCTGAACAACTTAAGTCGATCATGGGTTTCCAGTTTTTCTAGAAACACATATAAATTTTAAATTCATAAAAATATTGATAATGTGTTGAATTATTTTTCAAATCTAAAGCGTCAGGGTATTTCTTGGAAGCTATATCTATTTAAATAGTAAAAATTAAAAATATTTATATTATAAATGTATTTAAAATATAAAGTAAATAACTTTGAAGAAAAAAATACCTTACGATCTTGCCTTTGTTCTAAATGCTCAGTGAGCTACAAATTATTAAATATCTGTAAAAAAAAATCTAGCTGATAATATAATGTGTGACTAAATGACTCCCCAAAGTTAATGAATTTAACATAGGAGTCTATGGTGGTGCCGGTCCCCCTTAAGCCATATCCTTTATCTAAATGCCATAATTCAGATTTGTAAATCAAATTACTTATGTTCCTTATGTTTTATTTTATGTCTCAGACACTTTTATAAAAAAAAAATTATAAATAGAGATAATGAGACATATGTAAAGTTAACAACCGGACTTACCAATCGAACCTCCTTTCACACATTTATATTAAGGGAGACCCGAGCCCCAAATCCTAATTTGTTTATTAATGAATTAAGAAATACAATTTTTTTTATATTATTAGAAGATCTTTTTTTAAACAATAATCAAAAACAAAAATATATTTAAAAAGCATATTTTTGTTATTTTTTGCGTTATTTAAGCTTAAATAAACTTTTAAAAAAACACTACTCCTCCTTCATTTTTTTATGTTTTAAAATTTTTAAATTGATTAAATAACCCTAAGGTATGTACTATAGACGTATGAATTGAATTTTGAAGATTTGGATTTTAATAGTTTTCAAAAACTTATTTTAATTTCAAAACCTAAAACATATTCAAATTTTTATGTTTAATAATTCATAAAAAAATAATTTATAACTTAATTTTAAAAAGCTATTCATACGTTTATAAAACAAATAATACAGATTCAAAAACTTTTAACAGTTTAGCTATAAACTAATTAGTTACAAAGCCTTAGCATTTTAAACGTGACCAAAATGTAAAAAAAAATATTCTGGGTAAAGGACTATTGTTGCAGAAGAAAAGTGTGTAGAAAGATGATAAATGGTATATAAACATATGAAAAAAACATATGTTCTATTTCTTTTATTGTTTTGAAATTTTATACACACCTTCTTCAATATGTATAGCAATGTTTTATGAAGAAAAAAATAGTCTTAAATAAAAAAAATACAAAATAACTATTTTTAGATGAATAAAATATAGAAGCTAAATATTTTTTTACACAAAATTCTCAAATAATGTTCATCACAAATGATTTGTAGTTAAATAATGCGCTACAACATTTTACCTTACAGTTCGAATCTAAAGTTATTCAAAATTTCCAGGTTATAACAATGCAAAATACATCTTAACGTCACTATTTTAAGTAATAAATACGTTTATGAAATATACTTCTCCATACATAAAAGCTAACACACATACGTATTACAATAATCTGTATCGTATCAGTATAAACCCATTGAAACTTGAATCCCATTCCATACGAATACTTTTTTTAACAAAGGAACAAATCTCAAACACTCCATTCTTGGAACAGAGGAATTTTTCTATGTAGTGACCCTACTTTTTAAGCCCATGTTATTTACTTTAAAAAAAATGGAACTAGCGCAAATAAATCCGCATAAATCCTACTACACAATGCTTTAAAACCTCCGATTTTGCCAGGGGCTTTAAACATGTAGGCAGTGAAATAGAATGCTAAAGTTGGAGTTTGATTTAAAGAGAAAACATCAATTTTTTTTATATTACATATTGTTATGTATTTGCCCAAACTCTATCTAAATTGTAAGGAATCTTTGGTGGTATTTGGAATCGTTTACTTCAGTTATGTATAAATGTAAAATATTCCGAATACTTTAATATGGGTTTTCAGACAATTTTATGGTGGATAAACAAAACCGCTCTGCATTTTTATGATGCATGAATGTGTGACTAAAGGATAAAGAATTGTTGTTTTCCGGTTACGTAATTTAAAATATATACTTTTCTCCTTTCAAGATTGTTTTCTTAAAAAGGCATTTCTACCAACTGGTAAAATTTGCTATGCAAATTTTTAATTTTAAAAAAATGCATAGGTGTATCCGTAGCGTTATGCACTTTTTGGTTATCACTCGGAATCGAACCGAGGAACTAATCAGTCTAAAGTGATCACCCGAGTCAAAGGTTGGGCATATAAAATGACCCCCACAGTACTCCCGCTCTCAGTGACTCGAACGAAGATTGAGATGCCCGTGAAGTGTTATCTCGTGAGCAGTGGTTGAAGTTGTGGTGTTGATTCAATGTGGTGTCAAATTGATTGTTTGAAGGTTGCATTCATAAGCAGTCCGAAGTTACCAATGTATCGCAGTGGACTTTTTGGTTATCACTCGGAATCGTACCAAGGACCTTCCGCATGACACGCCGATACTCTACTAATCAGGCTAAAGTGATCCCTCGAGCCAAATTTTGGGCATATAAAATGACCCCGGCAGTACCCCCGCTCTCAGTGACTCAAACGAAGATTGAGATGCCCGTGAAGTGTTATCTCGTGAGCAGTGGTTGAAGTTGTGGTGTTGATTCAATGTGGTGTCAAATTGATTGTTTGAAGGTTGCATTCATAAGCAGTCCGAAGTTACCAATGTATCGCAGTGGACTTTTTGGTTATCACTCAGAATCGTACCAAGGACCTTCCGCATGACACGCCGATACTCTACTAATCAGGCTAAAGTGATCCCTCGAGCCAAATTTTGGGCATATAAAATGACCCCGGCAGTACCCCCGCTCTCAGTGACTCAAACGAAGATTGAGATGCCCGTGAAGTGTTATCCCGTGAGCAGTGGTTGAAGTTGTGGTGGTTGATTCAATGTGGTGCCAAATTGATTGTTTGAAGGTTGCATTGATATGCAGTCCGAAGTTACCAATGTATCGCAGTGGACTTTTTGACGGTCACTGGGAATCGAACCGAGGACCTTCCGCATGATACGCCGATACTCTACTAATCAGGCTAAAGTGATCCCTCGATCCAAATTTTGGGCATATAAAATGACCCCGGCAGTACCCCCGCTCTCAGTGACTCGAACGGAGATTGAGATGCCCGTGAAGTGTTATCTCGTGAGCAGTGGTTGAAGTTGTGGTGATTGATTCAATGTGGTGTCAAATTGATTGTTTGAAGGTTGCATTGATATGCAGTCCGAAGTCACCAATATATCGCAGTGCACTTTTTGACTGTCACTGGGAATCGAACCGAGGACCTTCTGCATGATAATCTACCTATCAGGATAAAGTAATCACACGAGCCGGAGTGGGAATATTGGATATATAAAGTGAACCCCACACATCCATTATTTTATATCTCTGAAGCCTTTTTTTGGATTTATTCAAAACTTTTCAAACATGGATAGAACATTCAATATAAATTAAATTATTTGTGCAATTAAATATCAACTATAAAATTTAATATTTTACATGCACTATCATAATGTAATAGAGACATATTATTCTTTAAAAATAGCAATTATTCAATCAATTTATTTTATTGTCAGTAATTGTCTTAATTTGATTGAAGCTAATTTTCAATCGGGAATAAAAAACACTTTACATTTATCATAATTGTTTTTGTATCAAGAGTATTGCGAGGTACATTTTCTTTTTATACACTTTTTTAATCATTTCCGGCGCTTCATTTGTGCTTGGCTATTTTTTTCTTTTTCTTCTACGTTACTATTCTTCCTGTTTAACTGATTCATAGGTAAGATTAAAGTTTTTTACATTAAAATTTTTGTATGGACCGTAAAAAAAGAACATTTTCCTTAAAAACTAATTGAAACTCCTTTTTAAAAAATATAAATTGTAAGTCAACTAAATACCTTGTCGGTTAAAAAAGTATCTAGAGCTGTTTTAATTAATATAATTATTTAGAAAATAGCTTCCTTAAATTAAATTAGTATATTGAAGAAGGTATTTTGCTTCGTAAAAACATCATTGGCAAACTCTTATTTCTTTAATATGTATTATTTTTAATTTTTGTTTTATTTCTGGTTATCTGATGATTTTCTTAAACGTAATTTTAGGGAAGCATCAAGAAATAACTATTTACTGCGTAGTTAATAAAATTTTACCCAATGCACTAAAATGGACCATTCATTTCACTCCAAGATCGGGAACCAGTGAATCAATAATTGATGTGGTTTAAAACAAATGTTAGTGTTTTAAAATTATTATAGAACTTAATTACACATAGGGAACTTAAATACTAGTCTTTTTATTAAATTAGGCGTCTGACTTGCAGATAAAACAAAAATTACAAAATATTATTTTAAGTAAAAAAAAATGAATAGATATATTAATTGTTAATATAAATTCAAAATAAATTTTTAAAAGACGCATTTGAAAGTGTCACCCATCATGTTCTGCACTCAGCTGAATATATATATATATATATATATATATATATATATATATATATATATATATATATATATATATATATATATATATATATATATATATATATATATATATATATATATATATATATATATATATATATATATATATATATATATATATATATATATATATATATATATATATATATATATATATATATATATATATATATATATATATATATATATATATATATATATATATATATATATATATATATATATATATATATATATATATATATATATATATATATATATATATATATATATATATATATATATATATATATATATATATATATATATATATATATATATATATATATATATATATATATATATATATATATATATATAAAATAAATTTTATATATATATAAAATTTATATATATATATATATATATATATATATTAATAAAAATTATAATATATATATATATATATATATATATATATATAAAAAAAATTCTAGACTATTTGTACTTTCTCATCACCATAGAAACCATAGAAAAACAAAAGAATTTGGAGAGCTTCAAGTTTTTGTTTTAGGTAGCTTTAAAAACAGGCCTTCCTAAAATAACAACATTTATTTTTACACTGTTCTTTTAGAGCTTCCTGCAATTGTTTTACTAATTACATTTTTAGACCGTTAAATAAAGCTTTAAGAAAAATAATTTAATTAAATGACAGAGCTTGCTCAAGTATATACATTAGGTCCACTATTCGACATCTTCCATTACATGTTATTTACTTTTAATCTATTGGATTTTCCATACCTCTCATTTTTTTGTAAAACATGTAAAAAAGCTTTAAAATAACATTTCTATTTTCTCAATAATTTACAACAAAATAAAATAAAATGTAATGGCTAAAGTATAATACTTTTCAACTTGAAATATTACACTGTAAGAAATTTACTTGAAAATGGGTACCTTGGCATACTCCTTTTTCTGTAAGTATAATTGCATGTAAATGAGCGATGTCGTAATTAAATTTGAGTAACCGTGCTTTTTTAAAAATGATCAATACTACTATTTAATTATTTGAAATATTTATTAATTTTATGTTTTATTAATACTTATTTATTAAAATAAATATAATTTCTATTTAATTATTTGAAATATTTATTAATTTGAGGGTGTTAAGCTTTTTTAATTTAACATTTAACCCTTTTGGACGTAATATATATTTTATATTTACTCAATTAAATTACAAGGACTTTAAGTATACTATCAAAGTTTACTATAAAAGTTGTGTATATTGGACGACACACCCAAGAAATTTATACACTGTAAAAATAATTCTTTAAAATGAGTGCATGGACGTACTCGTTTTTCTTTGAGTACAATTGCACCGTAAATGACCGATGACGTACTCAAATTTAAGCAACCACCGTACTTTCGCAAAAATGAGCAGTATTGTTTAATATTGCTAATCTCAGCTTCTGTTCAAGCCATCTTAACAAAGCGCCCAGATAAACATAAAATAGTTGTTCAGAAGATGGTTTTCCACATTATTTGATGTCGATTGCTTAAATAGAAACTGAATTATTACAACTCAATTATCTAACTTCCCATTTTTTGGCACACATTTTTAACATTTATTCTGGTTATAACGTCTTCACATCACCCTGATAGTACAGCGGATAAGACACTGAGCGGCGGTGCATGAGGATCTGGGTTTGATTCCTTGTAAGTATTGGTTGTAATTGTTGATATTTATTGAAATTGACTTATGAAGAAGACAGCCTATGTTGGCAAGCAATTGCTCTTTTTATTAATTTTTACTCATTTTTGAGAACATGTCTTTTTCAAACTAGAAACTTATGTATTCTTAGCTATGACAAGCATAGAGTGTAATAAAAATTTAGTATATTTTGCTTATTTTTGAGTACCTATTTTTAACAGTGTACAGACGATTAAATTCAATGTTTATCAAAAATTAAATATAGATGGTAAAAGAAGTTTTACTCTACGAAACAAATACAAATACATACATAAAGTTTTAAAAATTCATCTGCATGTGTGATAAATATAACTTATGTCATAATATAAACGTATTTACATTCCTTGAATAATCATTCTTATTTACATTAAACATTTTTTCCCAAATTGAGTATTTACTTTCAGGCTGGGTTTTCATATCACCGAGTAAATTTAATCAAAAATACATAAACGAGCCTATAAAATACATAACTAATAAAAACATTGCGAGACTAATGTCTTAAGTAAACAAAAATTGTTTTTCCTTTATTTGATGAGAGCTATAACTCGATACCTTTGAAAGAGTAAAAGGTTTCTCGTGTATCACTTTACTGACACAAGCCACCAAATTATTCCTCACAAATTGAATTGACCAACAAGTATACCTAATTATGACACAAGGAATGGAAGAGATTGCTCTGTTTATCCTTTATCAGTTCTAAGAGTTATGTCATCTATCTTCTCTCAATTTTAGGAGTTTCTAGTGTGTGCCTATTAAGTGGAATTTATAGTATCGAATTTACTTGTGTAGAAAATAACATTAGTATGAAGTATTTATTATAGCATGTCTGCATGTTAGCTTAAAGTGACTGGGAAGATGTTCGGATTTTGGAAGTTTTAACAGTTGCTTAGCATGTAAAACAATGGTATAAATTCAATTCTAATTGTTTATAAATCTAATGCATGGAGAATTTGCGATTAAAAGCTTAGTATTTTATGACAAATTAGTTACTTGTTTTAATAAATGACCAACATTTAAAATTTTGTGGCTTTTTCTCCTACGATCTTTAAAATAACGAAGTTAATGAATACAGCAAATCACTAATTTTAACAATGTATTCATAATGATATTGGATATAATTTGCATTGAAAAGGAACATAACTTGATGATTTACAACCCTTTTATTTTGATTTTGTATTCATTTGATAACTATATGAAATAAAACTTGCCAATGCTGTTAAACAATCGTTTTTATTAAGTAATAAATACTCCAAATCCAAATTTGCGATTAAAATAATTTATGACAAATTGGTTACTTGTTTTAATAAATAAACAAACTTTAAGATGTTTTGGCTTTTGCTTCTACAATCTTTAAAATAAAGAAGCTATTGATTACAGCAAATGAGTAATTTTAACAATGTATTCATAATGATATTTGATATAATTTGCATTGAAAAATAACATAACTTAATGTTTTACAACATGCTTCCCAAACTTTTTTTTTTGGAGTATGAATTTAAAGCAAAAATAAACAAGTTTTTTTTATTAAAAAGTTTTAATAAATTCTCTAAAAGGAAATACAACAATGTGGTTAATTTTCTGAACGGTCAGAAGGCAAGTATTATTATTTTGTAAAACCCCTCAAAAGCAATTTAGAAAATAAATGTTTAAATAAAGTCTAGTAAACTTTTCTTCTCCTGTAAAGTATACTTCTTAAGGTTTGGAACGAAACATTTTGACGATTTTTACAAAAATTTATATTCTACGAAAACTAAATTTAGACAATGTATAATAGATTAAGTCAACAATTTGAACCACAAGGGGAAAAATACTCTAAAGCTAAAAAAAACTATATAAAATAACCACCCATTAGACTTTTGTGGCAATTGTATTATACCTTTATAACCTAATCTTTACTACAGTGCGTTCTGTTTTTTTTTCTGTGAGATTTGATTCTAGACATATGTTTTAGTACATATCAAAATATAGAAAATTGGATAAAGTAACCTTTTGAATTGAGAAAACTGGCGCTTGAAAGAATCAGCGAAACTACTTACAAAAAATATTGAAAGAATAACCGTTAACTTCCCAGACTGAAAAAATCTCTATTTTTCCTTTGTATTTGCGCCTGCGGCAATACAAAAACTAAATGAAATACTTTATCGCCTGTAAAAAAATGGGCAATTTTGTCTGCCTGCATCATTTCATCTTGACACTGCAAAACAGCAACGGTATAATATATATATATATATATATATATATATATATATATATATATATATATATATATATATGTATATATATATAAAATGCCGTTTACTTTCTTCAATTCAATTCAATCAGAAAGTTGCTTAAAATTAACTACTAACGCAGTAGTATAAGTTTTATTAAGAAAAATAAGAATCTTTGAAACGCAGAATACTTGTCCTAGCGAGAATATTAGACATGTCATAAATACATTGTTAAAAATTATTACGACCTTGCACCAAAATTTGATGCCCATTTAGCTGCAACCATTGTTCGATGCTTAGATTCACCATTTTATGGCTACCACGGATAACATTTAGTGGTGAAACGTTGCATCAAAATAGCTACCCCCCTTAAAATGTAGATTAGATCAAATATTCTCATATTTTACCCTCCGATTGTTGATGTAGATTCAACGAAGGGTTTGGTTGCAATTTAGGAGATTGCACGATTTTTTTGGTAAAAGCTGCGGCGTTATTCTCGATCAAGGATATTTGCTTCACCCTAGATTGCACCATAATAATTTAAAAGTTGCTGCAGAGCACTAAGAAATAGTGCAACGTTGAACTGAAATTTTTAACTGTGTACCATTAAAATATGAATAGTAGTACTGAGGTAAGTAAGTCATAAAAAGAGAAAATAATAAAATAAGAATAATTATATATATTTTTTTAATTCGACAATGAAAAACAAATTATACTGTTGATTTATCTTATACTTTTATAAATAATCATAAATGTAATTTATTAATTTATATTGTACAATGAGTTTTCGGATTTTAAATTTGTATTTTTCGTGTATGCGTAGCATTGTGATTATTTACTTGTAATGAAATACATATTTATTATTAAGTACTGAAGTAAATGTTTGAATCTGAAATTGATTGAATAATATAAGTTTAATATATTGTCTGTGAAAATTGATTTTGAATAAGGCAGTTCAATAATTATAACGTCAATCATATTTATCCAGAATAGAACCGTGACTGTAGTATAAGGTTGTACAAACTTAAATGATTCATAGAAATTAAATATAATTCCAATAAACAAATGATATACAAAGATATGTGTACACTGTTAAAATTTTCAGATCAACGTTGCACCATATCTTGGTGCTATGCAGCAACTTACACCATACCTTGGTACAATCTAGGTTGAACCAAAAATCCTTGATTGAGAACAGATCAGCTTTTACCAAAAAATGGTGCAGTTCTAAACTGCAACCGACACTTTCGCTGAATCTACAAACCGGGAATCCCCTCAATCCTCTTGCAATAATAATTCAGTTGCCTAGTGGGTAACGGCGTTCAGCTGGTAATCAGAGGATTTCTAGTTCGAGCCCGTGCGTTGAATTTGACAAAAAAAAGTATAAAAGTAGTAAACGTGCGATCGGAGGTTGCCAGATTTGCTACGAAAATACTAGAAAATCGTCCAGAACATCCAACAAATTATACCGGCGTTTCAACATAATATGGGGTAACGAGAACTCGAATTTTGGTTCCACGTTTTACCATAAAATGGTTAAGCTAAAATATGAGTTTTGGTGCAACGTTTCACCACTAAAGAGTATCCGTGGTAGCACTGTAAAATGGTAAAACCAAGCACCACAAATTGGTTGCAGCTAAATGGGTACCAAATTGCGGTGCAAGATCGTAATACTTTTTAACAGTATATTATCTCTGACAATGTTATGCTAAGTTTGGTATTGTTGTCGGAATTACGAAAAATATTTCTTAGTGTATTGGAAAGATTTTTTTTAACTTTAAAAGTCTAGTAAACGTCTGTAACAAACTGGCTAAGATTTTATTGAAACCAGTCTAAATTAATCTTCCGCTTTCAGTAACACGCCTTAAGTGTTCAAGATTTAATGGCTGTATATATCTACGTCTTCTTCAAAGCAACTCGTAATGAATTAACTTTCGATCGATGCTTCTTGGCATTGCAACTTCAAGTCTAACATAATGCATGTTTTATGTAAATTAAGATGAAAAAACATTTTCATTCAGAATTTAGAATTGCATTGCTCCGCATTTAAGCTGAAATATAGATACGATTTTCTTTCCAAGAATCTTTAAACGAGGATCATTATAATTCAACTATCTTATTTCAGAAATAAATTTCTCCGATGAGGGAATTCTACTGCGTTCGGGTATCATTTTTACGAATAGTGGACATATTTTATGAAAATTGCTTTGTTGACTGCCGGTTTTTCTGTATTTAAATTATAAGCATAAACAAAGTATATGTAATTTGTTACAAATTTGGAAAATGTTCAAATAAGTAAGTAGTGTATATAGTTATTCCATAATGATAAGGTAAATAAGACAAATTTATCTGTTCTTGTTCCCGTATATCTTAATATTTTTATCATTAATTCTATGAAACTAAACAAAAGAAACTGTTATTTTATTTCATTTGATTTAAAATTGAATTATACCATAATTTATCCATTTAATGTTATTGAAATTTTAGTCATTTCTATTAAGACATTGCTTAAATGACATTGTTGAAAATAACATCGCTAACCACTGAAAAGTTATAATTTGAAATTAGTGAGCATACCCAAAAATAATACCATATGTATGAATTATATACTATTATTAGACCATTTGATAAACTTATTAATGTGTTATTTTTTAAACAATTAAATAAAATTAATTATAAATGAATAACTGCGATTTTTTTTAATATCTGATATAAAACTGTTATTTATTTTAATTCATAGCTATATTCACTTTTAGTTTCGCTCGTTTTTCCATTTATTAATTACATTTCATGTTATTTTACAATTTTGAACTCTAATAACCTTTTTAGTGAACATTATTCAAAATAAAATCTTTAAATACTGAAAATTTACAATTTCAAATTAGTGAGCATACACAAAAATTAAAACGCATGCATTTAATACAAACTATAATTAAGCCAATTGATAAACTAAGTTATGTGCTACTTTTTTTTTAAAATTAAATATCAGTTCTAATTAAAAATTCAAAAAAAAATGTTTGAAAACTTTTATAAAACTATATAAAAGAGGTGTACACACAAAAAAGTCAAAATGACTGCATAAAAGTTTTCGAATTATAATCAATCCCGTTTCTGACAAAGTTAAAAAACAACTACCACCAGATGGCATACAAGGCTTCTTTCTTTTTCAAACTAAGCATGCACGTCACCCTTAATATATTAATGTATTCGATGTTTGAATGTCTTTTACATAAAACATGAAAAAGTCAAACAAAAAATCATTTCCTCTTGAGAGCATAAGAGACCTGACGCAATGAGTTTACGAGAAAAACCATGTTTGCGCATAAATGATTCAAATCCCAATCAGTTTTCTTTTTAAAGTTAACTTTATCGCGGAAAATTCTAGCAAGCGAAGATTTGGACTATGGGAAATTCGAGGGCAGTATTTATTGTATCAATACCTTTGTGAAAATCATGTTGCAGTTTGATATTTCGTGCGGTAAAGTCACTGAAAGGGATACGACGATTGGTCAAATAAAAGTTTTGAGAAAAGCAAAATTGGACTATCTTATAGTTTGTGAAGCTAAAATCTAGATAAATAGATCTGCTAAAAATATTTGGTACTATTTTATTGTGTTATAAAGAATTTTATGGATGATCCAATGTCCTACCTTTGTATCAAAGTAAATACATATTTCTGAGAAATGTCTTTTAAAACGTTATAAAAATAACAAACAAATATGTACATTATATATATACATATATACATATATATATATATATATATATATATATATATATATATATATATATATATATATATATATATATATATATATATATATATATATATATATATATATATATATATATATATATATATATATATATATATATATATATATATATATATATATATATATATATATATATATATATATATATATATATAGTTTGGTTTTAATAAATAAATTATTTGTTTCTTATTAATCACCATTCAAAATGTATGTTCTATTTTTGCTACCACAAAAAAGCAATTTCCACTACCAAAAGTATCAGTTTAATAATAAAAAAAACTTTTAATTATTCCTAAAGTTCTCTTTTATTCCTAACAATTAGCGAATTCGAATTGATTTGTTCGTCCAATTTTCACTCGTATAATTCAGTGGGGTAAATAAAAATTCATGATATATACATTAATAGAATACTCAATATATATATATATTTAAAAATCACACTTTAATGCACATTCTTATGCATTTTCAAACATTATCAAAAAATAATTTTAAAGTGGCAAGAGAATTTTGCCAGCATATATACTTAAGCAAATCCTTTGATTTGGTTTGTAATTTAAAATTTTAAAGGAAGAACTTTCGTTTTCATATGAATTTAAAGTAAACATACTTTACTTAGTCCCATATGAAAAACAATAATTTGAATTTCAAAACGCAAACACTTTACGTGCTGTCTGGAAATGGATGTGTTAAAACTGAAAACAATTACGAAAATGAGAATCGCTTATAGTTTTGTTTTGAAACCACTTAAGCTTTTTTACCACCAAGCAATAGTTTTAGGCACAACAAAAACTTAAATTATCAATACAATCACATACTTCACCGATGATTTAAAATAATGGGATAAGTTCAAAATATAATATGCATACTGTTGTTTGAACGCCAATCTAATTATTATTCGATAGGAAAACATTAACTTCCTATATATAAGGTGATTGCCTCAAAAATAAGGTACAAGTTTTAATGGATTTTCTATTTATTTAATTTATACCCCGCACTTAAAATAAATAAATCTTAAAACCTTAACATAACTTTCTCTTATATTTTTTTAATACAATTATTAAATATCGTTTCGCTTCGCGCTTCAATATTACGTGTAGAGTGATTTATGTGCTTGGAATAAAATTTGAATTTATTTTATAGTAAAAAAATTGGGAACAATTATTTTTACTTTAAAATTGGGATATAATGGTGTATGTATGTAATTATTTTATTTGGAAAATAATTAATTATAGACATTAAATCTAGACGAATAGAATTGAATTGATTTTTCGTTTTTCCAAAATGAAAACCTTCTTTGAATAAATCTTTACTTTATGGTGTCAGTCATCTATGGTTGGTATGACTTTCGCAATATATTAGTGCTTGCTATGGGTACACTTAAACAATAGTATGTTTAACTCAAATTAACGTCTTTATCGTTCTTTGCAGATATCTTGGAAAGTGTCATCGTATACATAATAATAATAATTATAATAATAATCACAACTACAGTAGTCGAAATTATTGTTGCAATTGTGTGTACATTGTGCTTATTGCTAATATATTGTGGTTTAGTGTTAAAAGTATATATAACGATAGGCAAAAATTTGCCGACATCAAATGTTTTATAGTGGATAATTTTCATAGTGTTTTTGCAATAAAAGGTAATTTTTCTTTTGCCTTCTTAAATTGTATGTAAAAAAAGATTACATAAACTATGCATGACTATTTCTTTAATAAATTAAAATATAAACTGGAATATAGTTATATTTTATATATACACAAGACATAAAATACGTATGATTTAAAACTCATTTTCGGTATAATATACATAGTTTCTAATAGTATAATTGATCAAGCCCGATATATATATATATATATATATATATATATATATTATTGAAAAAAGCACATTCCTGACATGGATAAAAGTATCCTACCCCATCTTCCTACTTTACTGCACATGGGAAAATAATAATAGTAAATAAGTCTGCATTAAAAAATGATAGATTGTCGGAATATTCAATTATCACAATATATTGATACCCAGAACATAATTTTAGCTGCACTACTTGGTACTTAAGCACTTTACTAAAGTTAGGAAATGCAAAATAATAGAGTAAAGTAACCTCCGTTGAAGATACTTCTTTTTAATAACAATCTAGCTATTTGTGAGATGTAGAGTTCTTAAAATAGTAGATAAATTCAAACACAGTTTTTAGAAAATTTATTTTCGTGCATCTTTTTCCATTTGTTTAAAATGTAATACACCATAATTTACATACGTGTGCGATTCAAATTTTCAACTTTGATTTTTTTAAATAATTTGCATAGCTCTTAACTAAACATTAAATGTACAAAATAAAAGTTTGTTAGTTATAGTATTACTTAATTAAATTAACTTGCGAATGAAGAATTTCATAAAGTAGTGACTAAATATGAAGAAAATACAAATATAATTTTTTGAGATATAATTAATTTTGTTCAATAAATAACAATATTTTTTATAAAAAATATTTTTTATATTTTTATATTTTTTATATAAAAGACTAGCTGTTAATTTTTTAATAAATAGTATTATATTATTTTCTTATATAAAAAATATGTTTAAAATGCATCATTTAAACTCTTATTACTATTATGTATTTATATACCCGTATTATTTTATTTTATATATTTTTAATAACTAGATGCATATAGCTTTTATCCACCTAAATTATCATTAAAAAAGGTAGCAATAAAATTTAACCACTTTATTTACTCACCAAATCTATTATTTATAGAAAAAAAAACATTTTAGAATAAAAAAATACGTTTAAAATAAAAGTTTTTATATTAGATCTAAAGTACTCTTTAAAAATAAACATTCGAAATCAAACAATATTACTTTAACTCTGTGGGGTTCTAAAAACCGCTTTTCTCTAAACTTCAGCATATGAAACAACATATATTCGAATTTTATTTTATAAACCTCTAAAACGAGCATTTTTTTTTGTGGCGTGTGTCAAAAATATTCGAATAAAATTACAGAATCGAAAATATTTACTTATTCCCTCGTAGTACTATTCCCTTTCGATTCACAAATAACAGTGTTTCACGAAGTGGGAACTGAATACAGTAAATATCTGCCAATTGATAGTTTTACGAGCTGTTGTTTTGGGTACAAAAATAAAGGGTAATTTATCGGTTTTTTATATGTTTCACAAACAGGGCAAAAGTATTGAGAACGTAAATCAAAATATGAAACGGCACCTGAGGGGCATGTAATTCATAATGAAATAATATATGCCTAGGAGTTTCAGTCCATAACTTGTAATCATAAACCCTTATTATATTTCATAAATCATATAAAACATAAATATATGTTGTTTTAGAAAATGTTATTTCAATTAGAAATCTTTAAAATTGTCAGATTATGTCATATATTAAAAATTACTACACCGTAAATGGGGAAAAAACGTGAAAATAAAGCAAATACATCATTAGTGTAAGGTAGGATAAAATGAGTAGGAAAAGTGCAAATTTTTTATTCAAATTTAGTTTTCACTTTAAACAGTTATTAATATGCAAATTGTTTAGTGTATTTACTATTTATACTATTATTATTTATTTTTGGTGAGTTCCTTGACAACATCTTTGAATATTTTTCATATCATTTTTTTTTTAATTTTAAATAGTTAAATTTTTAGTCTTTTTATACCCACTTACCTCCACAAGTGGGGTGAAATAGGTAATCAACGGGAATCGTGGAAAAGTTCGTGGAAAAGTTTAAACAAAATGTTTAGTCAAATTAGCAACTTGAATAAAATATAATACATAACAATCATCAACTATTAAAAACTCAACAACTTTGATTATTAAGGAACTGTTATCATAACAGTCTTTTTAAAAATAAGTTGTAATCCGCCATTTTGAAAACTCGATTTTTTTATCATGTATTATCTTTGAAAAAGAACACATGCTAGTAAAATGTGTCGTTTAATTTGATTTAGAAGTTATACTGTATTTACGTTATTTTGAATTTGTTCTGCATGCGATTTTTTATTACATTAAAACATTCTGTATATTTCAAATGAATCTAGAAAATGGCATATATTTTGTTATCAAAATTGTTTTCTTCTTGTTCAGAGTTTTTTTTTTAGAAAAAACAAGTAGAGTGAAGTGGGGTAAGTGGAACCGGTTTATTTTTCAAATGTATATAGATAATAGTGGATATAACAATCCAAATTACAGAAATAAAAAGCAGCATACTCCATTTGGGGTTATTTTGAAAAAAGAACTTTCAATTAGATTATTTGATTCCTACCATTGATTTCTTACATTTTTTCCCCTTTTTAATGTCTGCTATTTGTACTTGCCCCGTTACCACGGCTGTCTAACCCCTATAGACTACACACAAATAATAATGGGTTTATGAGTTGTTTATAACTAGAATTTTAATGATTCTGTCAGTTTTTGTTTTGTGTTTTTATCTCAAACCATTCGGAAGCTACAAACTTTATCGTGATAAACAGTAGGGCGATTTGAAAAATGATCAAAATTAAGAAGGGTTTTTTTTTGTTAAATAATTTTGGTTTAATTTACAATATTAATGTACTACATATACATCAGTTGCACATAAATGACATATACTTTCCATTTTTCATTTTTTTAAAAAAAATTTACGGTTTTAGGAAGAATTTTTTTTTTATTTCCCAGTTTTGAAAGCTGTTTATTTGAAATTTGAATATTAAAATTTTTCTTAAAAAGCTTGATTTGTCCTTCTTATTAGGCTATTTAACTAAACACACAGTTTAAAATCGAAACTGAAAAAACTTATGCCTAAGCTAAGAAACACTATTTACATGAGTCCTTCTTTTAGTCATGTTTTACGAGAGGAGAAAGTGACTGGAAATGTCAAATCTCCTCGCCTGTCAATTGATGGTACTGGGATTACTGTAATAATGTTATCAACGTCAAATGAAATGACATCCTTGTTTTCAGAGTAAATAAAAGTTGAACCTGTGTTGTTAGTAGCATGGTTGCACTTGTTCCACATGTAGTATTTAATGTTGGGGCAAGTGTAACCACGGCTGATCATGCTGAACTATTAGTTAAATTCCAAAATAAGGTGTATGGTTGAAAATTAAACATTAAACTTGATAAAAATACAAAGTTTTTATATACTGGATAGCAGGACTAAAAAATAAAAATAAATAAAATCTGTCATGATTGAATCTCTATTGAGTGCTAAAATATAAGTACTTTTTAAAATTAAAAATCACGACTGATAATGCTAAACCCTTAGTTAAATTCCAAAATAAGGTGTATGGTTGAAAACAAAACATTAAACTTGATAAAAATACAAAGTTTTTATATACTAGATAGCAGGACTAAAAAAAATCTTTCATGATCGAACTTCTATTGAGTGCTAAAATATAAGTACTTTTTAAAATTAAAAATCACGACTGATAATGCTAAACCATTAGTTAAATTCCAAAATAAGTTGTAAGGTTGAAAACTAAACATTAAATTTGATAAAAATACAAAGTTTTTATATACGGGATAGCAGGACTAAAAATTGAAGAAAAAAAACCTTTCATGATCAAACTTCCATTGAGTGCTAAAATATAAGTACTTTTTAAAATTAAAAATCCCGACTGACAATGCTAAACCATTAATTAAATTCCAAAATAAGGTGTATGGTTGAAAACTAAACATTAAACTTGATAAAAATACAAAGTTTTTATATACTAGATAGCAGGACTAAAAAATAAAAAATAAATCTTTCATGATCGAACTTCTATTGAGTGCTAAAATATAAGTACGATTTAAAATTAAAAATCACGACTGATAATGTTAAACCATTAGTTAAATTCCAATTCCAAAAATAAGGTGTATAGTTGAAAACTAAACATTAAACTTGATAAAAATACAAAGTTTTTATATACTAGATAGCAGGACTGAAAAATAAAAAATAAATCTTTCATGATCGAACTTCTATTGAGTGCTAAAATATAAGTACTTTTTAAAATTAAAAATCACGACTGATAATGCTAAACCATTAGTTACATTCCAAAATAAGTTGTATGGTTGAAAACTAAACCTTAAATTTGATAAAAATACAAAATATATATATATACTGGATAGCAGGACTAAAAAATAAAAAATAAATCTTTCATGATAGAACTTCTATTGAGTGCTAAAATATAAGTACTTTTTAAAATTAAAAGAGGCCATTATAAAGATAGAAATTGCCATACTTTTGGTGACCATTAAAAGTGAAAATTCCAAAATTATATACCTAATGTTTTTTTACAGAACTATAAATGTTTTCAAAAAATAACCATACGTGACCACACTTGTCCCTTAACTGCTCTAACCACTCTTCGTATTAACTCTCAATATGTCAACTCCTTAATATACTAACACTTCATTATATATTAACTTCTCACTATATTAATTTAATATATAAACTGTGTTTTTTATCATGAACATAAAAGTATATGGAATAGAATATGGGAAGGTGTTTGAAAACTATTAAAAATAATTCTTTTTAAAATTAAAATGTTTAAGAATTAGTCTTTTTTGAAAACATACGGCTGGATTATTACTTATTATATTTTTCTTCTAAACTAAAATGGTTCTACAAAATACAATACATAAAGTTATTAAGCATAAATAAATACTGCTTACAAACAAATTCAATGAAAATGAATAAATAAAATCTGAAAAAGATGAAGCACTTTGAAACAATGGATATATCTTTGAAAAATTTAATAAAAATTAAATTTTTGAAAACGTTTGAAAGCATTTGACAAATTTTGTCTTATAAGTGTTCATTACTGAATAATTTACATCTGACCATCACAAAAAAATATTTTTATCTCAAAATATTTAAAATAAATTTTGTACATAGTCTCCTTCAAATTTTTTTCAATACATAATTGAAAATAATTAATGTATTAATTTAATAATCATTATCAAAATATATATATATAAGTAAAAATAGCAAATGTAAATTATTTATAAGAATCCTATATCTTCTGATTTGTGGTTTATTCATAATATTTATGACTTAAGGAATTTCCGCATTTATTGCTAAAAGTCAATGATGCTCTCCAATTTTCAATGCCGTCAAAATGTCAGGCCACTAATACAAGCGGTCAGAGAACACATCGCACTCGACACCTTCCGCAGCCTTGCATAATTTGTATAGTTTGAAATGCAGATTTTTTCTTCAAAGTCTGATTGTCGGTCATTTCCCCGACGCTGAGCTATCGATCACTGTGTCGTTTTAGATTACTTCCACTGATGTCCTGCGTTGGAATATTTGCTTTTCTGATAAATGACTGAAGAATACTTCTTTGGCATGCTGTCTCATCTAATGGGGGACTCTTTCGAAACTCGTAACTTTTTAACTCATTTTTGTTGTTTTTTCAAGGGAGTATTTGGATAGTTTAGGCAAACCAGAAACTCACTTGAAAGCAATATTTTCTTTTCTTGGGTGTTTTTTGGAATGATTTGGATTCGGTTGCTTTAGTTAGTTCATTAGATAAATCGTTTTTTCCATCCCCCAACTAAGAATGAATTTACAGTTTCTCAAAGTAAGGATTTGAAAATATCCGTTGGTAATTGATAGTTATTGAGGAAATTTTATTATATATATATATAGAAAGAGAGTATACTAGATATAGATAGATATATATAGTATACTCTATTTATATATAGATATATATAGAGTATACTATATATATATATATATATAGAGTATACTATATATATATATATATATATATATATATATATATATATATATATATATATATATATATATATATATATATATATATATATATATATATATATATATATATATATATATATATATATATATATATATATATATATATATATATATATATATATATATATATATATATATATATATATATATATACATAGATAGATATAGATATATACACAGAGGGAGCATTCGGGGCAGTTTATTGAATATAATTCTTCTTTTTTCACTGAATATTGTTTTAAGGCAAAGTAAGTAATTTTTTCACCTTCGTGTTTCGATTCGATATATCGGTAGCCGGTATATCGGTATTAGGTATCGATTTCATAATCAAGATGGAAATATAAGAAATAAAAACATTATTTGATTAATATAAATCCTAATATTTAAATTTATAGCTCTTTGCAGAATTAAATTATCGAAACTCAAATTATCGCTTATCTAATATTTCACAACACGTACTATTATTTATAATGGGTAGATGATTCTATAATTTGTCATGGTTTTATTCGAGTAAATCATCATTACTTACGGAACCCATCTCTTCTCCAGCTCACACAAATTCAATATAAATGGTAAACATGTTCAAGTGTCACTTAATTTTATTTTGTTGAATTCCTTTCAAAACAATCTCAAAAGAAAAATTCAGGCATTCTAAATTTAATTGTTCTTTCTCACTCTTGAAAACTTCAGGCAAATTCTCAATACGCATTTATTTAATTAAAATGACGTTAGGAATCAACAGAAAACAAAGGCACATCCGATTTAAAGTTTTTGGAGAAGTCCTTTAATTAATGACGGCTGCCTGTCATTGAAGGCGTAGGAACAAAGGTTTTCTCATTGAATATTAAATTCGGAATTGTTTTTATGTACATTTATTACATTAAAGCAAACGCTCTTCATGCTGAGGTTTATTCAAATAAAAGTAAATTGTTTGATTTAGGTAACCGAGATATTATTAAGTTTATTTCTTTAAAAAAATGTAGAATTTATTGAATGTTTAATACAAACTTTGTTCAAGATTTTAAGAAAAATCTTGTAGAATACCAACAATGATCCAAACAAACTTCTCAAGTTTTCATTTAATTTTTTTCTTGAGTATGTGTTTTGTGTACTAATGAATAGAGAGTAACTTATTGTTGCAATATTTTAATAAGCAACATCAGACCAAGAAAGAACTCTGTAAACTCAAAGTAGCAATTAAAATATTTTAAATTGGTTACTCATATATTTTAAAAGTCCATTCAATTTTCATTCCTTTTAAATATCAACACATTTCTAATTTGATAATTCTAAAAAATGATATTGGTCTCAATTCCGGAAATATAAAAAGGGAACATATGAAACGAAGTTAAACTTTTTAAAATATGGATCAAGAAATGATTATGCATTTATCAAAAAGAAGTATTTTTGTAATATGAATTACTTTATTTCCTCTAACTTATAAACTTCAAAATTTAGCATTTCAGATGGAACTTTTATTAAAAATTAATATGTAATGATATTAATAGGGTTTGCTTAGTTACTTACCTTATAATAACGAAAAAACTTATAATGTAGTTTCAATCTTAAAAACACATTTCTTCAAAAGTTATTCAAATATCCCAAATTCAAACTGTTTGATGTATTTAACTTTTTTTTAATTAAAACTATACTAAACGAATACATTAAAAAGCTTAAATTAATGTCACTCATAGTATTAAAATAGTACCTAAAAATACTAAAATTTTGTATACTAAAGAATAATTACAACATACACAATTTATTCAAATGTGCTTGCTTTCACATTCAAAAGCTTGTGTTTACTAATGACATAAAAAATACACCTAGAAAAATAATTTTACATACGGTAAACCCACTTCTACTTTTCAGATCTATTAATTAAAAATAAGAAAAGTGTTAAATAATAAGATACCATAAATCGCATAAATTATTTTATTATTTTTTAACAGATGATGAACAAAAGTTAAATGTGTCGTTTTGTGCATTTGACTAATTGCTCCCGAATATAAAATTAATGTATGTCACATTTTATCTTCCACTCATCAAAGTCTGTTTGATTCCCTATCCTCACATATTTTTGCAGGAAACAGTAAAATATAATCCTAAGATTATGTTAAAGTGACGAGAAGTATATGTAGTAGAGCAGCCACCTGTCCAAATATTAATAGAAATCCATAATAGAAAAATACGATTGTGTATGCTGCGTGTTGATGGAAGATATTACTCGACAAGTACGGTTGATCATTCCCTTTGACTATAATTAGGGTAGAGAACATGTTGTGGATCAGCAGTGGATGATAGCATCTGGATATTATGACCGAAAAGCATTGGAATAATTAGAAGAGACGAACTGTGACTAGAATAAGAGTGTCGGTATGTCGGTATTTGTTAGATAACAACCTAAAATGTAACGTGTGGTATCAAATGATTTTGATTAAAAGTTGCGTATTTTTTTCGTTCCGCTATCTCATAGATCATGTGTGTATAATATTTCTTTATGTATAAAATAAAGATAAAAGTTATATAGAAAGAAACAAGAAACCCAAAGATAAAAGTTATATAGAAAGAAACAAGAAACTCGATGATAAAAGTTATATAGAAAGAAACAAGAAACTCGATGATAAAAGTTATATAGAAAGAAACAAGAAACTCAAAGATAAAAGTTATATAGAAAGAAACAAGAAACTCAAAGATAAAAGTTATATAGAAAGAAACAAGAAACTCAAAGATAAAAGTTATATAGAAAGAAACAAGAAACTTTTAATTATATCACCCATTCATCACCTGTTCATCCCCTATTGTATAAAAAAAATTCAATTAGATTAAAACACTCTATTAATTAAATAAATTAGTAAACATTTCTCCTTATCCATTATATAATGTAAATGTTATTTGTTTAGGTATCAAATCAATAAAAATAAAAAAATTTAGGAAGACAAAATTCCAAAGTGTTCATTACTCATTATATAACTATTCTATTAATTTAATTAAAAGACTTAATTAAACAAACTCAACTAATTAGCACCGCTACCTTTAATTTAAAGATTATGTAACACGATATAATATATATTTGCTAATCTTTCATTGTAGATTTTGTGCATAAATAACTCCCAAGAAACTATATTGTAGTAAAACAAAATAATTTTCTTTAATGCTAATAATGGATGGCTTTATGCATTATTATCATTTTTTAATTTTTTATAAATTTGCATAAAAAAATAACCTTTTATTTTTGCCTTGTTAAAAATTCAGTTGTAATGAAAAATTATTCAAAATAATTGTTCTAATTACAAATGACAATAATGTTTTTTTTCTATTAAAACTCTTTGTTCAAAGTTTTCGTTTTAAAGCAAAAGATCACCTTTCCTTAAAGCAAAAGATAACAAACAGCAGTTTGCAATTACGTCTACTATTTTAAATCACTCTGCATATAGTACATAAACTCAGATACATCATTAACATTTTTCAACTAATGGCTCAGTTATACTTTATATTTATGAAATATATAGGCCGTTGCTAAAATAAGTTTTCCTTTTTACAAACAAAAACTATTTTAACAAGTATATATAAGACCCAGAGATTATTATTCACAAACTTATAAATTAAGACATTAATCAAACCATTTTTAAGAAAAGCTGGACAGTGAGCAGAAAAACGGCTTCAGTTTTGATTTCACATGGGTAATTTGTTTTCGAAAACCTAAACTTAATTTAGAAATAAAATTAAGAAAAATCAAAAATTGTAAAAGGAAAAGATTCCACTCCTTGTTTATTTTCAGTAAACGATTCGAATTTTATTTGTAAATAATGACTCAACATTAAAGCAAACCCTTAGACGCATGCATTTTTTCTGAATCGGGTATAAATCTGTTACGCCCACTCTTGTTCGTAAAGAATGAATAGTTGTTGTGCCTGAATACTCTGTAAAATATATGGATTGAGTGTTAGTGTTAGATTGCTGTAACATCTGGTTGGAAGCGATAGCATAAGAAAAAAAAATTCAAAAGGGAAATATCAAGAATTCTTCTGGCAAAAAGATAATGAGGCAGAACATTTCAAAATCTACCTTCTTTTCACTAAGAAAATAAATAAATTTTAAAAAAGAATTCGTAAACCGTTAATGACTAAGACATTTTTTTTTAATATTGAGAGTCCTTATTTTAAAGGATATGTAAGAATAAGCGATACAAGAAAACTTTCTAAAATTGTATGTTTCTATATGCAACTACAGCTGCTTTATAAATGTTTTGCGCATTTATTTCCGATTGTATTGAGTTCCTCTTATGTTTGAAATATATATTTAAAATAAATTTAAGTAAAAAATAACATACTTAGCATCATTGTTGGATGCAACAAGATGTATTAGTCATTTTTTAAAAAAAATCTTGAATATTTATAACGTGAAATTATAGTTTACATTTGGTATTAAATGCAAAATATTTAAAAGCATTCAATATTTACACAATATTGATACAATATTTACAATATTGATTACAATATTTACACAAATTGATAAAAGCTGTCAATTAAATATTTTTATTGGGGCCATAAAGTACCAGTGTTCACAATAAATACAAATACCATATTGTCATAAAATAGAATAAAGTGGAATATGATATTCTTCTCAAATACAGATGTATATCGGTTACATTTGTATATTTGTATTAATTATTTAAAGCAAGGGATACAATTATGAAGCATGTAACATATAATCAATTCAAAGCAACCAGACAGAATATTTTATCATTAGGTATAAAAGATGAGAATTAAGTGGAAAAGGGCTGGCTAACTTATCTTTTTCTTAAAGATTTGTGAGGTTAATCATCAGCTTGTAATTGGTTGCTTTATCAATCGATTCAATGTACTCGTTAATGTATATGCAGATTGATTGACCTCTAATCATTAAGGAATGAAATAAAAAAGTTCTACATTAGGATCATATAAATTTTTCCATCTCCAATACATAAAAAAATTAAATATTGCAAACATATTTACACTAAATATTAGGTTTATTAGTTTAAACCTAAAATAGGATAAAAACGCTTTAAATTCAAATTATTAATTTTCTTCCGATTTTACGTATACTTTTTATATCAATTAATTTCTGTGCGTAGCACTTGTATGTCAGATAGTGAAACTATATTTGAGTTGCCGAGATGCAAAAGCACTTTTATGATTTTAATTTTTTGAGTAAATCGCTAAAAACCGTCAAAGCTTAACTGTTGTTAGTGCAATAATATTTATTAATATTTATCTTTTTTGTAAAAATAAGTAAAAAATTCAGCATTTTTTTAAAATAAAATTTGTAAATTATCAGATTACTAAAAAAGTTAATCTAAATTTTAATTTTCATAAAACTTGTTTTGAAACTGAATTTTAACAGTATTTTAACTAGATTTGCAAATCCATTATACTTTAGTTCGAAGAAAAAAGTTATACCTATATATCCACATTCCAGCCGATCGGAAATCAAACTATCGGTCACACGTTCATGTACACTGGATATATATATATATATATATATATATATATATATATATATATATATATATATATATATATATATATATATATATATATATATATATATATATATATATATATATATATATATATATATATATATATATATATATATAAATACTTTTGCTTGTGCTGCCATTTGTTTTTTAGTTTTTAAAAGTACATAACGGTTTTTCTCCTTTATTATATTTTAAAATTGATGCCAAAGTTATAAAGTATTGATATCAAATTCTCAGTGATCGAATTTTTGTATATAACCAGTTTTACATCAGAACTACTCCTTTATTAATATTTTTGAAACATATAACATCCAAATTTGGTGTAATATTTAGAATCGAATTAACATACACATGAAGCTATTTGTTTAAAATCCTAAAGAACCGAACTATTAAAAAACTCAACCTACACACTCCCCACTGACCATAAAAAAAAAGCATCGATAAAAAAGCACAATAATTGAAGAACTCTGAAACTTCTTCATTGCAGAAAGCTACACGGAAAAATAGATTGAAAGGAGAGTTCGGAAGTGGGAGGGTGGGGATGGATATCAACAAAAATGGAATCTATTTATAGCATTGCCTCCAATACTGAATAATTTAAAGAAATTGCATCTCGCAGACCTTCCATCGGACGTGTTCCCTGCGATTCAATTAACTTCTCGGAATGCCTCGAGAAGAGCGCAGTTATCGAAGAAAATATCTGTAACTATTTTAGAATGAGGAGGGAGAGTAATTTCGGTTTTATATTTGGCCCGACGGGCGGAAATGCTGTTACGTTTGGACGAGCCTGGAAGATAGCAGGACCTTGGAATAGCAGATTCGCTTTGAAGTGTCGTTTAAATTCGGCCAAGTCTGCTATTGGCTTTGCTTCTTTGCATTGGTGGTGGAAACGCCGCAAATCCGTGTTTCGGAGGGAGTGGGTAAAATCGTGAGGAAATGCGAATGTATTTAGGATGAAAAGTAGGCTATGGGTATTGGTTCAGTGTATCATTCACCTCAGGTGGGTACATTTTTCAGGAAATAAAAATTCATGTCATTGAAGTGGGATGAAATATAAATACGATTTTTTGTTATGAATATTGTAGAGATATTTCTGAAGGTTGTCATATTCTCAGAAGTCATAAAAGGGGTATGATAATGAACAGATATATTTAAACAATTATCGTGTTTTATTTTTAAACAAATTACAATTTTGTATGTTAAAATACAAATACAGCGTTAAAATACGCAATAAAAATCCGTATAAGCCGGACATGTTTCGGGAGATACATCTCCCTTCATCAGCGGAAAATGTAAAGTCTTTGTGTAATAAAATATTTGTTATTTGGCAAATATTTTTGTTCTTTGGCAACACTTTCAATTTCTGGGTGTATTTGTATTTTATTACACACAGACTTTACATTTTCAAAACATTCATTACATTTTAAACCGGACAAAACATGTCCGGTTTATACGGATTTTTATTGCGTATTTTAATGCTTATTTGTATTTTAATATTCTTAATGCAATGTTCTATAAGACGAGTTTTTATATTACAATTTTATATGACATAGCATTGATTTTATTGCATATAACCTAATATATATGCAAAATAAAATATATTCCTTCAATTCTTAATTTTTCTGAACAAAAAGGCGTTAAGATACATAATACATAATCTTATATACACCATTAAATTTTTGCAATTAATGCATCAGTTATACCTTATATTTATATAGGCAGTAGCTAAAATAAGTGTTCCTTTCGACAAACGAAAACTATTTTAACAAGTATATATAAGACCCGAAGACTATTGTTTACAAATTTATAACTTAAGACATTAATCAAACACATTTCTAAGAAAAGCTGAACACTAAGCAGAATAACAGCTTCAAATGTGATTTCACATGGGTAATTTGTTTTTACATGGGTAATAGCATTGATTTTTTTACATAATCTCATGAGTCACGAGCAAAATAAAATATATCCCTTCAATTCTTAGTTTTTCTGAATAAATAGGCGTTAAGGCATATAATACATAATCTTATATACACCATTAAAATTTTGCAACTAATACCTTAGTTATACTTTATATTTTTGGAATATATAGGCAGTAGCTAAAATAAGTGTTCCTTTCTACGAACGAAAACTATTTTAACAAGCATATATAAGACCCAAAGACTATTGTTCACAAATTAATAAATTAAGACATTAATCAAACACATTTCTAAGAAAAGCTGGACATTGAGCAGAAAACAGTTTCAGATGTGATTTTTGGGTAGTTTGGGGTAGACATGGGTAGTTTGTTTTCGAAAACCTAAACTTAATTTAGAAATAAAATTAATAAGAATCAAAAATTGTAAAAGAAAAAGATTCCGCTCCTAGTTTATATTTTTGAAGAAATAAAAACTCATGTCATTAAAATGGGATGAAATATAAATACGATTTTATATTGGGAGTATTGTAGAGATATTTCTGAAGATTGTCATATTCTCAGAAGTCATAAAAGGGGTATGATAATACACAGGTATATTTAAATAATTGTCGTGTTTTATTTTAAAACAAATTACAATTTTATATGACATAGCATTGATTTTATTCTATAATCTCCTGAGTCACGAGCAAAATAAAATATATTCCTTCAATTCTTAGTTTTTCTTAACAAATAGACGTTAAGGCATCTAATACATAATCTTATATACATCATTAAAATTTTGCAATTAATGGCTCAGTTATACTTTATATTTATAGAATATATAGGTAGTAGCTAAAATAAGTGTTCCTTTCTACAAACGAAAACCATTTTAACAAGTATATATAAGACCCAAAGACTATTGTTCACAAATTAATAAATTAAGACATTAATCAAACACATTTCGAATAAAAGCTGGACATTGAGCAGAAAAACAGCTTCAGATGTTATTTCACATGGGTAATTTTGTTTTCGAAACCCTAAACTTAATTTAGAAATAAAATAAATAAAAATAAAAATTGTAAAAGTAAAAGATTCCACTCCTAGATTACATTTTTGAAGAAATAAAAACTCATGTCATTAAAATGGGATGAAATATAAATGCGATTTTATGTTGGAAGTATTGTAGAGATATTTCTGAAGTTTGTCATATTCTCAGAAGTCATAAAAGGGGTATGATATTATACAGGTATATTTATATAATTGTCGTGTTTTATTTTTAAACAAATTACAATTTTATATAGCATAGCATTGATTTTATTGCAGAACCTCCTGAGACTCGAGCAAACTAAAATATATTCCTTCAATTCCTATTTTTTTTGAACAAATAGGTGTAAAAAATAACCTTTTAAAAAAATGTAAATGAATATTGTTGGAGCTGGAGAGCGCATCCATTTGAATGGATGTTGCGGTCATAAGCACTGTAATAAATTTTGAAAATGTTAATTAGTAATAAATTTGCGTTAATAAAGAACATAAAAATCGAGAGCGTACATTTCCTACTTGACTCGCGTACTTCGCCATCGTACAAACAGTCGTTGCCAGATTCCAAAAGCTGAACAGTGATTTCCTATTTATCCTTTAGAATGCTACTCTAGTTATTGTTTGCTACAATAAAATCTTTCACAATGGGGAAAATAAACATCCAATTGAATGGATAGCATGTCTCAGGATGATAATTGTATGGTGATAATGATTTTACTCTATGATATATTTTTTTCAAAAAAGTTAGTAACAGTGAGCAAAAAAGTTCATGTGTTCCTCTTGAAATTATTATGCTTAAAAACTGATATTAGACTGAGAAGATGGATTATAGTTTAAGTTCCTGGACATTCATTTGCATTGTGTTTATTCTAAATATATGAATATTTCAAAATCAGTAAAAATGTATTATATCCTTTGAACTAATAATACAACATTCTTATGGCTCTTCGGACACGGGAGTCGAACATCTTATATCTGATAAATGAGGTTGACACGTTTATCTACAAATCTATATGAACTTTTTTGAGAAAATGGCTAAGAAACTAACAAGTTTCTTTAATTAAAATAAATAATGAACTAAAATCAGCTATACTGTAATTTTGTTTTTAAATAGGTGTCATAAAAGTAGCTGCTATAAAAATCATCTACTGAAAAAATTGATTTAATACTATAGCTCTAATAAAAACAGATTTTATACTATAGTTTCTATAGAAACTGCTTCTATATTATGGCTTTTAAAAATATCCTTCATAAAAATAGTTTATATAATAATAGCTTTTATAAAAAAACTTTTAAAAACAACTTCTAAAATAGTCTCTATAAAAATAGCTTCTATAATAATGGCTGCTATAAAAATAGCTTCTATTGTAATAGCTTCTATTGTAATAGCTTCTATTGCAATAGCTTCTATTGTAATAGCTTCTATTGTAATAGTTTCTATTGTAATAGTTTCTATTGTAAAATCCTTCTATTGTCATAGCTTCTATTGTAATAGCTTCTATTGTAATAGCTTCTATTGTAATAGCTTCTATTGTAATAGCTTCTATTGTAATAGCTTCTATTGTAATAGCTTCTATTGTAATAGCTTCTATTGTAATAGCTTCTATTGTAATAAATATTCTATTGAAACAGCTTCTATAAAATAGCTTGTGTAAATTAGGTTCAGAAAAATAGGTTCTAAAAACTAGGTACTATAAAATGTAGTTCTATGAAAATAGATCAATAGAAAATAGTATGGTATAATAGAGTTAACACCCTCTGTCAATGTGCAAGATGACTATTTATGTAAACTTACTTATTTCTGTAACGCTGTATTGCAACTGCACTTTTTCTGGATCGGTAACAAAAAAAAAGAAAGATTCTTTTTTTAATGAAAGTTGATTTTTACCAGTCAAAAATCCAAGAAAAAATATGTGCCATAGATCTACCCATTCTACATGAACGAGAAAAACGAGTTTGAGATTGCATATGGATCTGCTATTGGTGGATACAAACCACGTGATTTGAATGATCCAAAAGCTCGTGTAGAATGGGCCTAAAACTTCATACTTTTAAGTGTAAATGCAATAACAAGTTAGCAAGTAGTTGAATATTGTATTTGTATTTAATGAAAATATTTATAAATGCAAAAATCGACATTTAATTCAGAAAGACTAATATGAAGGATTAAAACGTTACTTTGCTCTTATTAATTGCAATGCTATTCTAAAATATTCATCTATTCCGCATTACTTTCTAATTTGCTTGACGAGCAAAGACGTGACTGTAACAACTTGTTGATATATGCGTAAACAAAAAAAAACCTTCTTTTGATAAGAAACGTGATACGTTTCCAGAATATGAAATTTCTCCCTACACAAAGTTTTTCTCTCTTATTTATCTACAAAAACTCAGAAAACCACAACGTATAAAAACCACCGCGTCCATAAAAAATGTAAGTCAGCAGAGCGAGCGAAAACAAAGACGAATAAAAAAAAAACACAATTAACTCAAAATGTTCCACGATATGAGCACTAAAATTCAGCGGTGCATTTTCTTTTCAGACAACATTAAAAGACGAAGCGGTGAAAAAATAAGCTGAAAAAAACGGCTTTGTCGTAGCAGGAAGAGAGTGTTACGTCAGCATAGCAATGCAATTCTTTGGAGAGTCTGTAATTGAATTCTAAAAGAAAGTGTGAATTAAAAACGTTTAGCTGGGAAATTGAGTAAAGGAGTTCTTTAGTTATGCTAAAGAAAAGAAAGCAGCGTACCACTTCAAACGTTCTTACTGAGGTGTGGAAATGAATAAAGATCTGTGACAATAACACTTCTAAAATAATAAATAGGAGGTATATTAAATCACAAAATTTGTTTTTTCTGCTTATCTATTGTGAATTAAAGCAATGAACATTTATTTTTGCTTCGAGCATTTTTTTTTTTTATGTTTTTCGTAATCGAAATATGATTGTTTATTTGGTAAAATATTCATATTCTGGAAGGTATGAGTATTTTTTGAGCATATATATGTGATTAAGGTAAATTTAAAAGTATGAATGAAAAAATCATTAAAAAAATTGAGATATTGTTCTATTAGAATACGGGATTTCAGAAACAGATTTTTACTATACCCATATTTTCTTTTATTTTGAGCGTAAGAAAATTAACTCACTGATGTTCACGGGACAACTTGGGAAAGTAATTTCTACAAAATCTTTAATATATTTACACACTTTATTATGCTAGTTTTGAAGTGATACTTTAAATTGTAACTTTTAAAGGTTTGGTATCGCAGCCATCTAAAATCTTATAAGTAAAATATATCATATATTTTTAGAAAGACCCAGCGACCTGCGTTACTCCGTTCAAGATAAATCATAAAATAACCATGTTTTTTAAACATATTTAAAATAATTCTATCGTAATATTTATATATGTCCTACTACTAAAATAATGTCGCAGTTTTTTGTATCATTTTTGAATTAATATCCCATTTTTTTACTTTAGCATGTATGTTATTACTTTTACATTTATGTTGAAATCAAATAGTGATTAATCCGGAGACTCGCCAAGAATTTTCAAATTAAATTTAACATATTTCATTGCAAAGTATTGAAATAAAATCAATAAATATTCGTACTAGAAAGTGTGTGAAGCATTTATCAAAAATCCATTTATATTTTTGAGATTATGACATACAGTTAAATATTCTACTTATATTTGGATGATTTTAAAAACAACTGTGATGCGACTTAATAATGTGTAGGTGTAAATGTGTCTTTTTTTGTTTTTTATTTAATATTATGATTATTTATTAAATGGAACATATCTCATTACCCAGGTAAAACAAGGACTATTCCATAAATACCTGAGTTTTCCCTTTCTTTATACTTAATACTAAATAATAATATATTTTAATTTGTTTTGCTTTGAAGAAAATAGGTGTGACCAAAAATTAAAATAAAAGTGTAAATAGTTATAATTTTACATAAAATTTTAGTATTTCAAAAGTCTCAACTAAACATCTTATATTTTGCCTCATTGTTTTTATTTTTATTTTTTAAAACACCAAAGCTAATTCAATTAAAAACTTTATAATTTAAAAAGGCAAAAAAAAATAATGAGATTTTGATTAAATCGCCATTAACCTTTTTCTAACACGGTACAAAAAAAAGCGGCCAGAACAATTACAAAAATGTTTATTTTTTATTTCAAGGCGGCGTAACTTGTAAAGTATTGCCCTTCCATTATTATAATATGCTGAGAGTTTCACTCAAAAAAGTGTGACATAACTGATGAATATGATTAAATATAATTCTTAGACCTCTCCCTAAAACACCCTTTTAAACCCAGTCTAAACATTCTTCACATTTCAGAGCTCTTTTGACTTTTGAGATAGGCCATGAAACTATCTGTTTTTCTTTCAACTCTTTATTTTGCTCGAATTTCGTGCCCTTCACAAGCTAGGTGATGCGTCATAAGCTAGATGGGGATTTTAGGATTTCGTGATTTCGATACCAAAGGCTGTTTTTTTTCATACTACTCCAAAATGGGATCGATTTCACAAGAAATAGCTATAGCTAAAAGGAACAGCTTGGATACCACTCACTGCACTCTCGTGCAAACAATTCTTGAGGTTGAGTTTTTTTTATATATAAATATACGAAGCAATGTGAGATATGAGATTTTTTTTCATCTTTTGACTCCTGTGAGATAAAATTCCAGGAAGATTAAATTTACAGATGTGCTCCTTTATAAATCACGCAATGCTTTTGGACATTTTGAGTTTGGAAAAGAAAAGCTGAAACATCGTATCAAAGTTTGATGCCTTCATAAGTCCTTAGCTTCAAATATTGCTTCAGGGTTAAAAGGAGTGAGGCTTCAAAGAGTATTGACACACTGATTGAATGAGGCTTTACAAATTAGAAAAACCTTTTTTGATAAATTTGTAACTTTCTCCTTTGTTTAAATATTGATACGGCGTTTGTTTTAAAGGGTCTTCAGGGTTCTATAATAGAACTTTTTATATTTTTAGCATCTATGCCTTATCTTTGTTGATTCCTTTTCTCAGTAAGTCAAGTCCCTTCTGAACTCATTTAAGTACTGAAAGAGTTCAGATACTAATTTCTTTATCCAAATAACGAACCAATGATTCTTTTCCTTATCAATAGTGTTCAAAACATGTTCTATGTTTGAATACAACTGGTACCAAATTCTTTGAAAAATTTATAAATAAATTTTTAGGTATCTTTACCTTGGTATCAAATAGCAGATTTTTTTTCTTATATTCATCACTTAGATCAATATAATATAAACAATCAGAGTTAGATGTTAATCTTTATAATATATATTAGTCTTTAATTCTAATAAGCAAAAGTAATAGATGTAATGAAATTCTATCAAGTAATTAAATTGATACGGCGGTTGTTTTAAAGGGGCTTCCGGGTTCTATAATATAACTTTTAATATTTTTAGCATTTATACTTTTGTGTTGATTCCTGAGTAAATCAAGTAGTACTGAAAGAGTTCAGAAACTATTAGATACTAATTTCTTTATCCAAATAACGAACCAATGATTTTTTCCTTATTACTAGTGTTCAAAACCTGTTCTATTTTTTAATTTAACTGGTGCCAATTTCTTTGAAAAACGTATAAATACATTTTAAGTATCTTTATCTTGGGACCAAATGACAGATTTGTTTTTTTACTTATACTCATCACTTAGATCAGTATAATATAACCTATAAGAGGTAACTGTTTATGTTCATAACTTCTATTAGTTTATAATTCTAATAAGCAAAAGTAATAGATATAATAAAATTTTATCAAGTAATTAAACAACACCCAATTCCTTGATACTAAACATCTAATGCACACTCATTGTCTATAAAAACGCATTAGTTTATAATTCTAATAAGCAAAAGTAATAGATATAATAAAATGTTAACAAGTAATTAAACAACATCCAATTCCTTGATACTAAACATATAATGCACACTCATTGTCTATAAAAACTTATAAAAGATTTTTTTGTATTTGGAATCCAGACAGTTGAGAAGCGTTCATGCAAAACAAACATGTCAAAAAATGAGATACGCTTCGAATATTATAAAACAGAATAGGCTCTATCCGAATTTGCATAGAAATTTCATTTACTTTCAATCACATACCTTTCATTTTAAAAGTTAAAAACATGAGGTTCTTGCAAAGCGAACATGTGCAAAACGCTGATTTAAACAAATTCAAACATATCATGTTATCCAATCACAAATTGAGAATAATTTTAACACGTGGTTGAGCTGCTTTTGGTTAAAACAGTTCTAAAAGAACCGAGTATCAGTTTTTATCTGAACAAATTTCTGTAATCGTTGATGTGGTTTTTTTATAGTATACAATTACAAAACATGAAAGAACTAAATGACTTATATCAGTTAAAGAAGGGAAAAAAACGTAAACATTTAGGTGAACATACTAGAATTAACTCTATAAATGCTCCAATTGTCTTAAATATTATAATCTAAAAAAAAAAAAATTGTAAATTAAAAAATGGGTTTTTTTGTCCTAGAAGTTGTTGGCCAGTAGGATGGCTTAAAAATTTTCAAATCGAATTTTAATAGTGAATAAAACTTTTCTTTTGGTAATTAGAAGACGAACGCAAATAAGAATTACGACATCGGGCAATATCTGACCCTTGCGAATCGCTGTCAAAGTTTTGAAATTTTCAACATTGTACCCATATAGGGTCAATTTACGACAAAAAATAGCTTAACAGGGTACAAGTTGCAACATAATACTTTTTAATGGTGTTTACTTAAAAAAATACCTCAGGCAAACTTTAAAAAACTTTTTGGCAGTTTTCTGCGTCTTCCGATCTGAGGTGACATGTTTGTTTTCACATGCATACTTTTCGTTTACTAACAACAATAATAATAACGATACACAGTATATCAATATTTTTTTATCACAAAAGACGTGTAATCTGATCTAATTCGGTGATTATATACTCGAATTCTTTGATTCTAGGAATTAACTAAGTAATTCCATGAATACAATATGAATAAGTGAGAAATTTGTATACACAAACATCGAACGTGAGTACTTATTATTCCTCTTGAGCATGAAATTCCTGGGAAATGTCTTACAGGAATAGAAACATACTATCAGGTTAATCCTATTTCCTTTTATATATTCATAATAATATCCATTGCGAACGTGCTCATATGACTTGGTTAATAACTTTGTATCACAAATGTTGACTATAATGCCCAGAAAGAGAGAGGGGTGTATTATGTTTCTTTAACCCAAAGGTGAATCAGGAAATTATGTCTACAAGACATTTTTAATGTACATCAGACATTATTTATGTATCCTAAAGATACTTAATATCATATATTATTAATATTCATAAAATACGTTCTGAATATGCAACATTCTTGTTGTCTGCCATAGTTTAAGCAGACCAATGTATTAACCTATTTAGGCACAGAACTGTAGGATGTATCGTTAGTACAGGATGTAGGTTTTTAACATTTATTTGGTCACGGACTATCGTAAAGAAAAGTGAACAACACGCGAAACACTATATTCCAACAAGACCTATAAAATTCATATATTTTATTCAATCTAGGTATAAAGGAACATATTTGTCTGACAAATTTATTAAATTAAAAGATCTACCTTATAACTATTTTAATTAAAATTACACATTTATAATTAAGTTACTAATATGCGTCCCTCCCAAATTCAAATAATAATGTGTGTGTGGGGATTCATCTACTTTATACATTTTAACATTTTAATTTTCTTGAGAATAGAATAATATTTAAAAAAAATGGGCATAAAAGAGAATACATGGTATTCTGACTTTTCGCTCTAAATCCTAGAAGTAAAAAGTGTAGAAAATGAAAAATTAAATAAAAAATTACTCACCACTAAGCAAATGTTTTCATTTGCATAAGCCATTACTTTTCACAAAAAAATACCATATGAATAGGGTCATCATCTTCATTTCTAACATCTGCAAAAGAGTTATTAAGCTACCGTCTATAATCACTGCAACTCATCCATCGTGAATAATCATAACAATAGGGTCACTTGTCGTCTTCTTCAAGTTCTTTACTCTCACTTGATTCTTGTTTTGTCCCAACACGTTTTGCCCCCAAAGCCACGTTATTGAGTTTTGTGATTAGGCTTAAGGTTTTATATTGATAAAAAATATCAAATATGGTTTCTGAACTTAAGAAATACGTACAACAAAAAGGTATTAACACGAGTTCTGAATAACAATCATACATACTATTAAACACCAAATATTAACTTGAAGTATTATAAAACAGTTTAAAAATGCACCCACCTTTAATTAATTAAACAACAGCGCATATCAACAAAACCAATGGCCATATAAGTAACATTCTAAGTGTAATGATAGTTCTGAAAAAAAATCTGATAGATGGACACATTTATATTAGGGGAAAATAACTGTTTCCTGTCTTACCCATCTTGTCCCTGGCTACATAGAATTTTATTTTTAATATATAAAAATATTTTAATTTCCTTTTTTAAACTTGTAAAAGAAATATATATCATACAACGCATTTTTTTGAAAAGGCGAAACATTACCATATATGTATATATAAGAAATATGTATATATAAGAAGCATATATGTATTAATAAGGTGAAATAAACGCAAACCACTAACGGACCACTTTAGACCTGTACTCGGATCATTAGTGATCCAAGGACAACAGGACTGATATAAAACGACACAAAAAATTCTATAGTGAATATTACTCTAAAATAAGGTAAATAAATCTCAAGGTAATCTTTATACTATAAATACAATCGTCTAGAATACTTATTAATTCTAAATCCAATAGTAAATAATAACGAGCAATGCTATTTAACTATTAGCTTAACATGGAACAAAAGTATTGTAGATCTAGGCATAAAAATAAATCTAAATGTGTACCTATAACTTACAAAATAATTAGAAAGCGCGTTTCCTTTGAGAATATAAACAATAATTTAATCATAAACTAGTACCACTCATAATATTACTTAAAACAATTACACCTGCAATTCAAATTATATATTTTTCAAAAGTTTAAATTTATAAATACATATTTTGATTATCAGCAGAACAGTGCAATATTAAAAATTAAAGTGAAATATTACTACGTCTCAAAGGGGTAATAGAAACTATTATTATGACGACAAAAAGATGCCGGTAAAATACATTAAAATAATTTTGCTTGTTAACAGCTTAAAAGTCCTTTGTATTCTAATTTAGCATAATAATAACTCTTTATTTTCTATGCAATTATTTCTCTTTTCCCATTTATTAGTTAAGAAGAAATAAAAAGCATTTATCAAAAATCTCTTTATTTCACTGGGTAACAATAGTTATTTTTGTTTCTTTTAGACACTCATTTTTTGTCATTACTCAATTTGTTGTTCATTTCATCTGCAGGACACATTTTCCCTTTTATATTTCATGCAAGTTACTAACGATTTGTCTTATTTATAAAACCTTTCGGTTTTCTTTAACTTACCATAAAAACAGATTGAAATTTCAACTAATGATTCTCTTTTCTTTTTAGAAGAGGTGTAGATTAGTATAAAGTTTACTACAAAAAAAAACTCTGATGGGTAATGGTGTCTAATGTAAGTTTTAATGCTTTAATATATTTTCAACTCAATGAAATGTCTTAAACATAACATTATCTTAATGGAAAGCGTACAATTATCCTTTAAAACATAGTTAAATGTATAATTAGATACTTTGTTAATCTATAATTGGATACAAACCAAATGACACTAATATCTTTCATAATTTAAACTTTTGGATATTATCCAATTTTATCATGTGGTATTCTATCAGAGTAAGTTCTATGTTCTAAATTAATATATTAATTTCAATTATGATTCAATATATTTTCAAATTATTATTTATTTAACTCTGTTTCTAGACTTCAGGTAAACTGAATTAATTTAATAAAATAAATCAAATGAATTTAATGTACTAGAATTGTCAATTATTTAAAGTTTATACCAAAATTTTGATAATGTAAAAAATACTCTATACATGATTTTCATTTGATATAAAAATAATTAATAGGACTTGGTACCTCAAAAATTATTTTCTGTAATTTGTTATGTATATAAAAAAAATTTAATGGTTAGATGTAAATTATTCAGGAAAGAATATTTAGACGAAAAATTGTGAAATGCCTTGAAACTTTTTTTATTTTAATTTTTTAATTTTCAAAACACCCTTCTTTTCCAGATTTCAATTTTTCAACGAATTTTTCTTTGTAGGTTGTATTGTTTTATACTTACAATTTTTAAGCATCGGGTTTTGTATTAGTGTTTCTGTTTAAGTGGGAAAAAAGTGGTAAATGAAAAACCAGCAATTTTTCTCCTAAAAACACTAATTCTTAAAAAATTCTAAAACAGAGAGAGATAGTCGCTCGATTGATAGATATTAAATTATGTAAATTGAAATGACAAATATTTATTAGTTTATTTTTCTGAAACCTTAAATAGCAATGTCTCTTTCAGTATGCAATGCATGTAAAATTTTGAAAAACAGAATGAAATGACTTACTGCCAAGCAACTTCTTATTTTTGTAAATACTTTTTAACAAACATATAACTATCGAAAATTATTAAACAAAAATTGACTACATATATTTATAATATTTTGCTAGAATGGTGAGTGTAATGCAGAGAAAACTGGAAAATGTTTAGTGGTATTATACATGGCACTCCCTGTTAAATTAAAAGCATCCTGCAACATAAAATACGCTTTTTTTTTGTTAAATTATTTCTCTCTGATTGCACTTACATTCTTACAAGTTTACTTGCAAAATCTCTAATAAGGCAGAGTACTGAAAAGCAAGATATTTTGCAGAACTCCGCCTTTTTTCTATTATCTTTTGCACAAATCACTCGCCACGAGTTTCAGTAAATTAATTTTCGACTAACACTAGATAATTTTAAGACTTTCTCATAGTATGTATAATTCTTTGTTGTATTCAGATACAGCATTTGGGCAAAAACAAAAACCTTCTCACACTGTTTGTTTACATCTCGTTGGGATATCTGAACCAGATGATGATGTGTACGATTACATTAGCGTTTTGCGTTTGGCAGGGAACACATATTTGTAACAGTTCCGTAGAAGCAAGACTTTTATAGATTTGATCTATCTTGCTTAGAACCACCTCATTTGTAATTCAGTTTATGACTTTCTCTATGTGGCACATTTGATAATTATTAAAAAAACAATAATAATACAATTAATATGTATGCAATCGTTTTAAAATCATAGGAAAACATAGTAGAAGATTCTAGAGCTATTTTAAATCAATAAAAAATTTACATTTTCATTAATTTTGGGGAACCGAGTCATCTTGAAATACGTGAGTAATCGAAAGGATTATGGTTCAAAAACTTCTAAATTTAAATTGGTTTAACTATTATATAAAAAAATATCGATGTGTTTTACTTCACCAATAAAAATATATTTAGAATTTTGTATTGGTATACTTACACTTGTTATTTCGCAATACTTGTATAAACTCTTTTTATCCAAAATCTGCGTCGAAAAAATATTGTTACAAAATAGACATCTTAACTTATTGCGTGCAGTTATCTACATGTATTGTATAATACATCACCCATAAGCCTACGTTAAAATCCGTGACAACGCATGGATATTGGTTTATGTGTATTTTTAAAGTACTTTCCTTCACAGAATGCTCTCAGTTAGCCCACATAAAATCAAAATTAGAATCATATGCAATATTTGTAAAGTAAAATAAAATTCTACTTAACAAAAAAGAAATTAAAAAATTTCACTTAAAATTTTAAAATTAAATTTGTGTAAAACATAAATGATAGTAATGGCTGTCAGAAATTGTATCTAACTGTAATAAAAACAAAAGTTTTTTTTTATTACTGTATATTATTATTTTTTTTTATGTAAATTAAGTTTAACGTAATAAAATTACTTATAGCATATCATTGGAACTCACGGGAAAAAACAAGAAAAAAAAATTGTCCACATAAAATGCATATTTGGCTAGAAAACTCCTTGAAACTTGCAGACTTCAACTTAAAAATATATAAAAGCATACACTTCTTAAGAAAAAAAATAGCGACACCATTTTGAAAGCTTTAAAACTGTTAAGTTTTTATTATTTTGTATAAATTAAGTTTAACGTAATAAAATTACATATAACATATCATTGGAACTCACGGCAAAAAACATGCAAAAAAAAATTCCACATAAAATGCATATTTGGCTAGAAAACTCCTTGAAACTTGCAGACTTCAACTTAAAAATATATAAAAGCACACACTTCTTAAGAAAACAAATGGCGACACCATTTTGACAGCTTTAAAACTCAAATATTCCCTGTTTTTTTTTTTCAGAAAAACATACACATCCGCCCGATTTATTCCCAAAACATAAGTCACCGGTTGAAACAAATCGAGTCTATCTCCCCAGGTTTCACTAATACCGGACGCTATCCATCCTTGTATTTTACTCCCCCATTCTTTTGTCTTATTTACTTCTTTCAAAAAGGGGTGTGTTCTTCGTTAAGCCCGAGCCTCAGACGCTCCAGCCTTATTTGAAAGCAAAGAAAAAGCACTGTTTTCCGATAAGGGCACTGCTGACTCCGAGATCTTCTCATTTCCCCTTTCCCACGAAAGTACTTTAAATGCAAATGGGAAGGCCTAAAACCTCAGGCCACGGGAAACGTCCCAAATCTTAAAAGAATATTTATGCCGAAGCCGAATAGTCTTGCTTTTGTTCTTTAATATGTTATGACGAGGCGCTACACCCCATCCCCCCTCTCGACAATATCTCAGTGTTATTTAAATACGGGCCTGAATTCCAGATTAAATGATTCTGCGGGAACGCGGAAGATTACTGATGACATAGTCAGAGGAGGTGCAACGCTCCACTAACAAATGGAGTGCATTTGTTAGAGAGTGAGTGGTGTGTACATCGTCTTTGAACTTTATTTGGAAGGAAACTTTTATTTCGGATAAGCTTCTTGTCGCACACGCAAAGCTGGATAGTGAGTACTTCCGCAGTTGCTGAGGCATAAATAAAGCGGGCAGGATTTGAATGGAAAATTAACCAGTCATGGTAAAAATGTTTTTCTTTTGAAAATTGTAATATGAGCCAATGCATGTGGAATATGTAAGTTAATTAAATAAAAAATGTAATGAATTTTGTAATTTTTCTTATTTAACCTTTTTACTTTTTCTTAGTATACCGGACATAAACTTTCGACCTCTACACTTTACCAACGGCTTAAAATAATTTTCAACTTTTTGTACTAATTGATTCTCTATTTTATGTAGTATAATCTTTTATAAAAGTTTTTAGTTTAGAATATGGCAACACTGAGGTAGTGTTGATGTTTTGCAAGCATGTCGGCGAAGCGAAAAGATTGTATAAAATAGTGTATACATTTTAATAAATAAATATTTTTTTCGTAAATTGTGTAGTGTATTTTAAATATTTTGAATAAAAAATGAATAATTAAAAGTTAAAATTGAAAGACTTAAAGTTTTTTTTTCATTTTATAAAATGTGTGCTTTTTGATTTCTTTTAAATATTCTAAAATTTTGCATTAATTGTGTACATCGTCTTTGAACTTTATTTGAAAGGAAACTTTTTATTTCGGATAAGCTTCTTGTCGCACACGCAAAGCTGGATAGTGAGTACTTCCGCAGTTGCTGAGGCATAAATAAAGCGGGCAGGATTTGAATGTGGAAAATTAACCAGTCATGGTAAAAATGTTTTGCTTTTGAAAATTGTAATATGAGCCAATGTATGTGGAATATGAAAGTTAATGAAATAAAAAGTGTAATGTATTTTGTATTTTTTACTAGTGTCCGGTATACCGGACATTAACTTTCGACCTATACACTTTACGGCTTAAAGTAATTTTCAACTTTTTGTACTAATTGATTCTCTATTTTCTGTAGTATAATCTTTTATAAAAGTTTTTAGTTTAGAATATGGCAACACTGAGGTAGTGTTGATGTTTTGCAAGCATGTCGGCGAAACGAAAAGATTGTATAAATTTTGTATAAAATAGTGTATACATTTTAATAAATAAATATTTTTTTCGTAAATTGTGTAGTGTATTTTAAATATTTTGAATAAAAAATGAATAATTAAAAGTTAAAATTGAAAGACTTAAAGTTTTTTTTTCATTTTATAAAATGTGTGCTTTTTGATTTCTTTTAAATATTCTAAAATTTTGCATTAATTGTGTACATCGTCTTTGAACTTTATTTGGAAGGAAACTTTTATTTCGGATAAGCTTCTTGTGGCACACGCAAAGCTGGATAGTGAGTACTTCCGCAGTTGCTGAGGCATAAATAAAGCGAGAAAGATTTGAATGTGGAAAATTAACCAGTCATGGTAAAAATGTTTTGCTTTTGAAAATTGTACAATGAGCCAATGTATGTGGAATATGTAAGTTAATGAAATAAAAAGTGTAATGTATTTTGTATTTTTTCCTATTTAACTCCTTCGGAACTTTTGTCCGGTATACCGGACATTAACTTTCGACCTCTACACTTTACCAACGGCTTAAAGTAATTTTCCACTTTTTATACTAATTGATCCTCTACTTTCTGTAGTATAATCTTTTATAAAAGTTTTTAGTTTAGAATATGGCAACACTGAGGTAGTGTTGATGTTTTGCAAGCATGTCGGTGAAGCGAAACGATTGTATAAATTTTGTATAAAATAGTGTATACATTTTAATAAATAAATATTTTTTACGTAAATTGTGTAGTGTATTTTAAATTTTGAACAAGAAATGAATAAATTAAAAGTTAAAATTGAAAGACTTAAAGTTTTTATTTTCATTTTATAAAATTTGTGCTTTTTAATTTCTTTCAAATATTTTAAAATTTTGCATTAATTGTTGTACATCGTCTTTGAACTTTATTTGGAAGGAAACTTTTATTTCGGATAAGCTTCTTGTCGCACACGCAAAGCTGGATAGTGAGTACTTCCGTAGTTGCTGAGGCATAAATAAAGCGGGCAGGATTTGAATGGAAAATTAACCAGTCATGGTAAAAATGTTTTTCTTATAAAAATTGTAATAGGAGCCAATGCATGTGGAATATGTAAGTTAATGAAATAAAAAGTGTAATGTATTTTGTAATTTTTCCTATTTAACTCCTTGGGAACAGGTGTCCGGTATACCGGAAATTAACTTTCGACCTCTACACTTTACCAAAGGCTTAAAGTAATTTTATACTTTTATACTAATTGATTCTCTACTTTCTGTAGTATAATCTTTTATAAAAGTTTTTAGTTTTAGTTTAGAATATGGCAACACTGAGGTAGTGTTGATGTTTTGCAAGCATTTTGGCGAAGCGAAAGATTGTATAAATTTTGTATAAAATAGTGTATACATTTTAATAAATAAATATTTTTTTCGTAAATTGTGTAGTGTATTTTAAATTTTGAATAAGAAATGAATAAATTAAAAGTTAAAAGTGAAAGACTTAAAGTTTTTTTTTTTCATTTTATAAAATTTGTGCTTTTTAATTTCTTTCAAATATTTTAAAATTTTGCATTAATTGTGTACATTGTCTTTGAACTTTATTTGGAAGGAATCTTTTATTTCGGATAAGCTTCTTGTCGCACACGCAAAGCTGGATAGTGAGTACTTCCGTAGTTGCTGAGGCATAAATAAAGCGGGAAGGATTTGAATGTGGAAAATTAACCTATCATGGTAAAAATGTTTTGCTTTTGAAAATTGTAATAGGAGCCAATATATGTGTAATATGTAAGTTAATGATATAAAAAGTGTAATGTATTTTGTAATTTTTCCTATTTGACTCCTTCGGAACTGGTGTCCGGTATACCGGACATCAACTTTCGACCTCTACACTTTACCAACGGCTTAAAGTAATTTTCAACTTTTTGTACTAATTGATTTTCTATTTTCTGTAGTATAATCTTTTATAAAAGTTTTTAGTTTAGAATATAGCAACACTGAGGTAGTGTTGATGTTTTGGAAGCATGTCAGCGAAGCGAAAAGATTGTATAAAATAGAGTATAAATTTTAATATATAAATAATTTTTGTATTGAACATGTTTTTTTGTAGTATATTATGAATTTTGAATAAGAAATTAATAAATTTAAAGTAAAAAGGAAATATTTGAGAATGTTTTTTATTTTATATAATTTTTGCTTTTTATTTTCTTTCAAATATTCTAACATTTTGCATTAATTATCTTTATTATTTAGATCATCTGACTTTAAAGTCAAATTTTGTAATGCAAATATTTCAAAATCCGATTAAAGGTGTTAAAATCTGTAAAATATTACACGTAAATATTAAGGAAATAATTTAAACGTGAGTTCAATTTACATATATACTTTTTTTCTCTTTATCTCTCTTACTTTTTCAATAAAATTATTATTTGTATTATACGATTTAACTTTTTCTAGTACTAATTTAGTAAGGTTTTCATTAAAAGTCATATAATAAGTATGATAACCTACAACGGAAAATAATATTTAAAAATTGTAATAACAATTTCTGGGATTTTCTCCAATCTTCAGCCAAATTCAATGTACCAAACTGAGTTTTATTTAAAAATAAATAGGTATATTGGAAATTTTATGACTACACTTTTTTAATAGACACATAAATAAAAGAGACACATAGAAATTGAAGAATTAAAAAATACCCCTTCCTCTAGACTAAGCTTGTGATATACACGTCTTAAAACACAGAGCGGCAAGTGATTAATCAAAGCAGATATAAAAATACATTCAATTTTTTCTGAAGAAGAAAATTTCCCCGTTCATTTCATGCTGATATTTCCCGGAACCTGTCTTCACACCGATTTTCTATATTAGCTCATCAAAACAAATTGCGTTTGCTTCATTTATTTTACTTTAATAAGAAAAAATAAGTATAAAAGGATCCTGAGCGGATGCATATTTTAGTGAACAGTAAGCTGATGGTGATTTTTATGCTTTGGAAAACTAATAAGAATCAAACGTTGTGTACTAATTTTGAAAAGAATATTAGTGTTATTTCCTAAAATGGATCATATACATAAGTTTATTTGATCAATTCTTGTTACGCTAATGATCCATCTCATCCTCTAAAATGTTTAGTATATGGATAAAAAAATTAAATATTCAGGCTTAAAGACGAATGAAATTGTGTGCATACATTCCAGCAAACATACTCATATACCAAGATATTTTTACATATATTTGGGAAGAAAACATTCAAAACGTTATTGTCCAAAATCTAGATTATTGCAACTTTGAATACGCCTTCAATTTTTTTTTCATCGAAATAAACTAGAGTAAAGTGTAAGTGCAGCCTGGTGACAAGTGCAGTCAAGTTAGATTATTTTTTTAAAACATCGATATTTTTGTAAAAAAAACGCTAGGTATAAAATTGTGGAATCTTTGCTTTTGATGTTCATCAAAACGTCTGGTAATTCTAACCACACAACTTCAACTTTTACTTATCCTGAAAACAAGGATTCAGTTTTTACACGAGGGATAAGTGCAACCACGGTGATTGGGGCAAGTGCAACCATGATTTTAACCACACAGCTTCAATTTGTACTTATCCTGAAAACAAGGATGCCATTTTTGCACGTGGGATAAGTGCAACCATGGTGATTGGGGCAAGTGCAACCATGATTCTAACTACACAACTTCAACTTTTACTTATCCTGAAAACAAGGATGCCATTTTTACACGAGGGATAAGTGCAACCACGGTGATTGGGGCAAGTGCAACCATGATTCTAACCACACAGCTTCAACTTTAACTTATCCTGAAAACAAGGATGCTTTTTTTGTTGATGCTGATGCATTATAACAGTAATCCCTGAAATAGCTATTGGAAGAAGAGGAGATTTGACATTTCCAGTCTTTTCTCCTCGTGCAACCTTTAATAAGTCTACAAAAAGTCTAACTCATGTAAATAGTGTATTTTAGGTATAAGTTGTTTTTTATTAAAGAGTGTGTTTAGTTAAATAACTGAATAATATATAAAACATCAAGTTTTAAAAAAAAATATTTTTAATTAAAATTCCAAAACTGGGATAAAACAATGTTATTCCAAAAAAACTTTTTTTTAAAAAATCTAAATAAAAATATTGGAAAGCCTGTGGCAATTATATATAAGTACATTAATATTCTAATTTAAAACAACATTCGTTAAAAAAATGCCTGCTAAATTCTTCTAATTTTTCCAATCGCCTCGCTGTTACTCACGAAACAGTTTGTAGCTTTCAAACGATTTGAGATAAAAATACAAAAAAAATATTGGCAGAATTAGTATAATTCAAGTTAAAAAACTATTAATATTTTTATGAGATATATGGGGATTTTTGGGCCGAGGTTGTGCACGTTTTTCCTTAACACGCGTAACCACTGATCATTGAAAAAAAAATTGTAGAAAAGCGATGATAAATGATAAAAAAAAATCTATTTGCATTTTAATATCTCCAAATAGTGTCGAGTTTTGTTTCTGTATTCCGTATAGTTACCTCACAATAACAGTTTAAAAATAAAAATAAATTAACCTGGTTCAACTTACCCCACTTCACTGCATTTTATAGATCCAAAACACTGCTCTATTGAAGTTAACTTGCAAATATCAGAACATTTTTAAGAGTCAATGCATTGGAAAAAATGTATTTGCGTTATCCCACGAATCATCTTAATGTGACAAAACATGTTTTTAATGTTGCTACTCACATATTACATTAACGGATGTAAAATCATATATTATATTATTTCTGTAATAAAGACCTTTTACGCAACGGATTGTAACACAAGATATATGATAAGAAAGATAATTTCATTGACCAAATCGTACTTTCATCTCATAAATATCAATTTTTTTTAATGCATTTAAAATAATTCCTAATAACGGAGTTTTTAAACAAGCCGTTGCTAATGCTGCCATCTATGAACAGTATGTTCAAGTTTTTTTTATTTTTGGCCATAAAATATACGTTAATATCTATCACCCGAATAAGTGTGTGCGTAACAGAGGGGGGTGGTTCTTCATGCGATAATTACCGCACGGACATGCTGGTATTTAAAAATCCAGTTATTTCATCTATGGTTATAAGTTTTATAGAATAGGAATGCTGAGCTCTCATAAAAAAATAACCTGAATCTCACTCGAAGGCTAGCTCAACACAAATTGCCACAGCCGCGTTAGGAAATAAGAACTAAAAACATGGCGTTGTCATGGAAACAGCACATTTTTTACGTGTTGCAACTGATTCTAAGTAGTCTTGATGGGTTTAAAGATACTTCATCCGATCTCAAACGGTTTTAGGAGAATATTCCAGGGTGAATATGACGAATCCAAAAATGTATTTCCGTAGAAAATATTTTACAAATACAAATATTGACGACCAACAACAGGCTCAAGGCCCAACAAGGTTGGTCCATCTATTACCTTTTAACTATCCCCCAATGCATATCTAACTTCTTCTTAAAATCCGTTACTCCTTTACAAGTAACAATATTCACTGGCAAGTTGTTCCATTTGTCTATTACCCTATTATAGAAATAGTGTTTTCTCCCTTCCCGATTAAAATGGGATTTTTTTAATTAAACCCATGACCTCTCGTTCTATCACTCATATAAAAATCAAAACCCTCCACATCCCCTTGTTTGATAAATTTTAACAGTTGAATCAAAGCACCCGTAACCCTTCTCTCTTCGAGAGTATACATATTCAAATTTCTCAATCTATCTTTATAATTCATGCCTGAAAACCTATGAACCATTTTAGTAGCCCTGTGCTGAATTTTCTCTAACAATTCAATGTCTTTTTTAAGATATGGGGACCAAAACTGTACAGCATACTCAAGATGTGGCCTTACCAAACCTCTGTACAATGGCAAGAGAATATCTTCAGATTTTGATGAAAATTGAAATTTTGTTTTAATCTTACAAATCTACTTGGTATCTTGATGCAAATTGTATGCAGAAGCACTTTACTGTTTATATAAATGCTAGCCGGTTGCTATCATTTGAACAAACCCCCCTCCCCACACATAGCCATTCTAGGGTGGGTTAGGGCTAAATATATTAGCTATGTCTGATTACCCAAAAATCATAAAAGTTTAACGCTTCTGCTCATTCATAGTTGGTAGCATTGTCAACGGTTTGTTTAAAAAACACGTTTTATTTTAAACGCATTGTTTAAATAAAACCTTTGATATATGAGATGAACATACGATTTGCCACAGCTTATGAAAACTCTGATTCTTGTGATACGTTATATGTTAAGATCAATTAAGTACAAAGGCCGCAAAACGGATCTTTACTACATAAAAAATATATATAAATTGTAAATTTGATATATTAATCTGAGATATTTATATGAAAATAGTTTAGTGTCTAGATAAAGCTTTTGTAGTCGTATTTAATATTTTGAATAAAAATGTTGACAATTGAATTTTAATTTTTCAATCAGTAACGAAGTTAGCATATAAAAGTTAACTCCACTCAGTGTAAATATTTCCTGTTTTCTTTTTGTAAGTTGTCTATTTAACATTTAATCATATATTGTATTCCACATTGGCCTTGTTTACTCTAATCTAATTTAGACATGGTTTTTCCACCTGAAAAATGTCTAGACCTTTATTGAATATGTCTAGACATTGTAACTAGAAATTGTAAATATTTATTTTAAAAAACGTGAGTAAATGTTACGGAATTTTACGTCATACGAGATATCCACAATGGGTTTTATATCTAAGTTTGAAAATTTTAAGAAATTATCTTATTCCTAGAAATTACCATGTAATATTTAAAATGTATGAAACCACATTTATTTCGCTGTATCTGTTCCATATTAGACTACAATAAGTTATTATCATTTTCTTTATTAATAGAATCTTAATAATTAATTTTAAATACGTTATCGCGTCGTCTCCATTTCTTGAGGTCTTTAAAAAAAAACACGCAATTTACTTACATCTCTCTTAATCTTTCATCAGTCTCTAGCATCCTAGCAAAAATAAAAATTTAGAATTAGCAATTCCTCCCTGGAAACATGCCAAAGCGAAGTTTACTACACAACGGCGCAAATCTCTAGCCAAAAGGATTTTTACAGCAAGATTGGAAATCATCTCACCCAAGTACGTGATCGGGAGATCAAAAGCTTCCCGAAGCTTGGATTATCCACAACGAACCACTTTGCAGGTTTCTACTCACTTCACACATTATTTCAGCAGAACTTTTTCTTCGATTCTCTTTCGCGGGAGGTGTTACTTAACAAGACAGTACAAATCGATAAAAAAAGAACATACACGAGAATCATATTCTTAAGCCCAAAGACAAAAAAAATGTGTCTGGAAAAGGTTTTGAAATTGGGCTTGTTAGAACAGGCTGTTGATAAAGCAACGATCTATGAGTATTTTTATAGAGGTAATATCAACGTAAATGCAAAGCTATAAATTTATAAATTATTATTGTGATAGAATATTATTTATCTCTAATAGAAGGATAATCAATAAAGACTTTAATGTTTTGTTAAAGGTTTTGAAATTGGGCTTGTAGAACAGGCTGTTGATAAAGCAACGATCTATGAGTATTTCTATAGAGGTAATATCAACGTAAATGCAAAGCTATAAATCTATAAATTATTATTGTGATAGAATAATATTTATCTGTAATAGAAGGATAATCAATAAATAATTTAATGTTTTGTTAAAGGTTTTGAAATTGGGCTTGTTAGAACAGGCTGTTGATAAAGCAACGATCTATGAGTACTTCTATAGAGGTAATATCAACGTAAATGCAAAGCTTTAAAACTATAAATTATTATTGTGATAGAATAATATTTATCTCTAATCGAAGGATAATCAATAAAGAATTTAATGTTTTGTTAAAGGTTTTGAAATTGGGCTTGTTAGAACAGGCTGTTGATAAAGCAACGATCTATGAGTACTTCTATAGAGGTAATATCAACGTAAATGCAAAGCTTTAAATCTATAAATTATTATTGTGATAGAATAATATTTATCTCTAATCGAAGGATAATCAATAAAGAATTTAATGTTTTGTTAAAGGTTTTGAAATTGGGCTTGTTAGAACAGGCTGTTGATAAAGAAACGATGTATGAGTATTTCTATAGAGATAATATCAACGTAAATGCAAAGCTATAAATCTAAAACTTATTATTGTGATAGAATATTATATATCTCTAATTCAATGAAAATCAATAAAGAATTTAATGTTGAAAGAATTTTCTGTAAAGGATGCAATTTAATTTTTATAAAATACTAGGCTTTTTGACAACATTGGAAAGTTACCAGAAAATTTGGTGATAATTTTAAAATATTTGTATTTTTACAAAATGAGTAATTATCAAAAATTAACGTTATATTTATAAAATTTCAAAGTTAAAATTTTTTTAAAGTTATAAATTGGTAAAATAGATATACAAAATGCATTAAAATCTGTAAATTAAACCTTCCAGATTTTAATGTTTTACTTGACACTAAAAAGTTGATGTAATATCATTGAATTCTTAAATAGATACGTGTGTAAATTAAATATATTTTCTTAATAATATCTACTGCTTTGTTAATAATGAAGCAATGACGACAAACAAGAAATATTCGTGTTTATAATGTAAATTATAAGATTATCATGTAAAATAATTTTTGATTAAAACCAAATTAAAGTTTTGTATTATATTATATTATTAATTATATTATATTATTAATTGTATTATATTATTAATTATATTATATTATTAATTATATTATATTATTAATTATATTATATTATTGATTATATTATATTATTAATTATAGTATATTATTAATTATATTATATTATTAATTATATTATATTATTAATTATATTAAATTATTAATTATATTATATTATTAATTATATTATATTATTAATTATATTATATTATTAATTATATTAATTATAAATATTATATTAATCATTAAATATATATTAATTATATTAATTATAAATATTATATTAATTATAAATATTATATTAATTATTAAATATATATTATTTATGTTTTATTATTAATTATATTATATTATAAATTATATTATATTATAAATTATATTATATTATTAATTATATTATATTATAATTATATTATATTATTAATTATATTATATTATTAATTACATTATATTACTAATTATATTATATTACTAATTATATTATATTATTAATTATATTAAATTATTAATTATATTATATTATTGAAAATATTATATTATATTATTAATTATATTATATTATATTATTAATTATATTATATTATATTATTAATTATATTATATTATTAATTATATTAATTATAAATATTATATTAATCATTAAATATATATTAATTATATTAATTATAAATATTATATTAATTATAAATATTATATTAATTATAAATATTATATTAATTATAAATATTATATTAATTATTAAATATATATTATTTATGTTTTATTATTAATTATATTATATTATAAATTATATTATATTATAAATTATATTATATTATAAATTATATTATATTATTAATTACATTATATTACTAATTATATTATATTACTAATTATATTATATTATTAATTATATTAAATTATTATTTATATTATATTATTAATTATATTATAGTATAAATATTATATTAATTTTAAATATAATTAAAAAAATAACTTTGCTTAGTTCTTTGAAATATAAAATGCTGTAATAGTATATAACTATCTAACTATAAAGGATCACGGATAACTCCGTTGCGGGTTTCAAGTATAATTTAAATAAATGTCTTCTCTTTATTTATAACCTTGAAATAAATGGTAAACAAAAACCCAAATGATCCATTTCCACCATTCTCTTTTTCCGCGAAAGCACATAAACACCCCCAAAGTCCCATCCCAAATCCTCTTATCGAGATTTAGTAGTCAACCTAATCAACTGTAAGGAATACCTTAACGATGACCCGACACCGGTGTCCTGCTATGCAAAACAGGTTTTCAGTATTCCATTAAGATCTCGATGTCAGCGCATTCAAATGACTTGTTGCAGAGGGGGCCATGTAGGGCTCTGATTACGCGTCCGTCTCCACATTCTGTTTGCAGATCGGGTTCTGGTGGAGCCAATATTGATTTCTTTGAAAGCAAATACGGTTGGAAAGTTACCGAGTGAAACTTCATTTTCCACTTCCTGACGTTGATTACAATTGACCTGAGCATGACATTCAGTGTGGAAAACCGATACTCTGGTTGGAAAACTCTGGGACAAGCTATGAATGCCAATCAGTTTGTTAGCAAAGTTAAGATACACAAAGAGGATTTTTTTTAAAGATACTAAATAAGTCTTTGACACAGGATGTGAGTGTAATCTTTCACTTTTAGAGGCTTCGTCAACTAAATAATCAGTGTTGGTAAAGTGAATTGTTATTTAAATTGTTTTATTTTTTACCTCTAGTAATAATTGAATGGTACAGGGGATAAAGATTATGTCAAGTTTATATCAAAACTCCTATGCATACCATCTAGTAGAATCCGAATGTTTATGTCAGTATAAAATGGCGGGGAAATTCTGCTATTAGAAAACGTGGTCCCAGCAAAAAAAGTCAGCATAAAACCTTCATCAAAATTTTGAAATTGAAGGTTTTATGCAGGAAAAATGCAGTTTTGTTGAAGATCTATAAAATTAAAGGTTTTTGTTTCAATGTCCTTCATAAAACCTGCAAAAAAACTCTCATAAAACCTGCAAAAAACCCTCATAAAACCTGCAAAAAACCCTTCAGTTTTTAATCATGAAGGGAAAGTGCAGATATTTTAAAGGTTTTAAGCAGGAAAATTAAAAACTTTAAAAAAAAACTTCAGTTTTTTGTTTCAATATCCTTTATAAAACCTTCAAAAAACCTGCAATTTGACAATTTTGATGAAGGTTTCATGCTGACTTTTTTTGCTGGGTTGTCAGAGCAGAGTGGTGGAAGAAGGCGCGTAGTCACTCGTCGGAATATTTACGCTATGAAGATTAACAACATAATTTGCACACATACTTCCCACCTAGTAGTTTTAATACAGGATCGCAACTAAGAGTACATTTAGTAGGTAAAAGCAGAGTTCTTGTTTAACCTGTATATAAACCTGTTTTTGTAAAAATTTGGAAATTCTAGAATGCGCTATAAAAGTTTTATTGAAAATTTAGCCATAAAATTTGTTGTTTTGAAATAATTGTTTTAGCTGACAATCGCATTTATCTCCTGTACCCTTCAATTATAAGTGAAATCGTTATTTTTTGGGGGTTAATTACTAATATTAAAAAAAAAAACATAATTCCAAACGGTTATCCAACACATATTATTCAAATGATATTTCTTGGCTCAAACTCTTAAGAAAGCCTTTGATTACAGATTTTATAATCTTATTCATAGTCACACAACTTTTCTAGGTAAAATATTTGTACCAATGCTACTTAGCACAACGTAACGACAAATTAAAATCCCTTTATAAACACACTAACTCCATATCTTCATTAAATAACGATTATGATATTAGTCAATGAATATTATATAATTAAATAAAGATATTTGTCAATATACATTATAAATTGTTTTTAAATTTAATAAAGAAAAGTAATAAATCACTTGAAAACGTAAGGCTTAAAATTTTGGAGAAAATACAATTTAATTATTATGGGAAAAGTTTGAATTTTTTTTTTTTTTTAAATTTATTTTACAATTTTCACAAACAAAAATTCAAAACAGACAATTGCGACAAAGCGATCCAATTTCGTATCCTCTGTCATCAGCCCCATGACCTTTCAGCCAATAATTAATCAAGAAATTTAATTACATCACTCTCAGTTACGGCCAACAGCTTCTTCTTTAAACAAAGCAAACCGAAAAGAATATTTGTTGGAAAAAGGGGAGTTCAGTACTACAGAAAAGCTGCATTTCTTTCAAAGAATGTAAACTCATCGCTTTAGGACTTTTCAAGTGCGCTCGACAATGCTACAGACAACTTGCCCTAAAAACTTTTTTAGAAGCGGCGCGAAAGTCAAGGATCATCAATCCTTGCAGGCAAAACTGCTGCCTTTCAATTTTGCTAAACAAAAGTGCCGCACAAATTAACGTTCAGTTGTTCAAAAATAAGCTTAAAATTTTGTAAAAGACTTAAGAAGTATTTTAATAGTTGTCTGTAATGATGACTGAGTGAGTTGGCAATGGTGGGATTTTATTCTTTTATTTCAATTAAGGCGTAAATAGAATATATTTTTTGTGCGTACTACGTTTAGGTGTCTGAATTATTGGTAAGTTAACTGCAAAGTCTTTCATAAGCACTTCAAATATCTTGCCTATGGTAATGTAATTTCACAGTTCAGCTGGCCCATATGGGCAAAAACATTTATTTTTCTGTCCATATTAAGTGTTTTACATGAATAAATTTTAATTTAAGTACATTTGCTAATTTGTATAAATTGGAATTATCGCGTATGAAAATTTTATAATGTTATGAATTTACCAATTCAAATTTATGAAATTTAGTTATGTTAAAGGCTTGGCTTTAATGCAGATGACAGGATTGGAGGTCATAGGTAAAAATTATATAATTCATACCTTTATCTGGTATAGAGAAAGCACTATTTTTTATTATATTGGTTACTAATAAATGAGCATGCCTCATAATCTTAATTTGTTAGCAGTTGTTAGTTTATAACATTGATGAATTATTTGGAAGTGTTTAATTGGATATAGAGCTTAATTTCTGCTTCATTACTTGTATTTGATATTTTTTTATTACTCGATAAAGATATTATTATCAATTAAAGAATTAGATATTTTTCTGCATGGTGGTTGTAGGTTCATTTTATTACTTTTATAGTTAAATTTAGTAGTAAATTTGTAAATCATTATCTAATTGAAAGCTTTTTTTGAATCAAATAAAGTTATATAGTTCGGAAACTTACGAATTACGTACGGCTTCATTAAATTTAACTTTGAATTATATTTAATTTTAGGGGAACATATTTAATTTTAGGGAACAATCTCAAATATTGGCTCATTTTGTGGAGCAAACAATCAAGCAAAATTTCTAAAAAGTACATTATAACATCACTAAATTCACCAAGTAATTTTCTATACAACTAAATTATTTTATTCATCCAAGACACATTTTCTCTTATTGAAATTAAATAATGGAATTAGTACCTGAATCAATTCATTTAAGAAAAGTTAGTTGCGTTTTTCCATGATTCAACTTCATTTGACAAAACGTCTCAAATATTTGATCCTCAATTCAATTGAAAACAACTTTAAAATACATGCTGAACGACCTTCTATTTGTCAAGAAAAAAATTCCAAGAGCCCTACAAGCTTCAAAAAAACTACTAACATACTATTCTTCCCCCAAAAAATTGTTTCGATTGGTCGCGATAAGAATTCCCCCGCTGAATTGTAAAGATTTATAGAAATTGAAATTAAATAATGGAATTAGTACCTGAATCAATTCATTTAAGAAAAGTTATTTGCGTTTTTCCATGATTCATCTTCATTTGACAAAATGTCTCAAACATTTGATCCTCAATTCAATCGAAAACAACTTTAAAATACATGCTGAACGACCTTCAATTTGTCAAGAAAAAAATCCAAGAGCCTACAAGCATCAAAGAAACTACTAACATACTATTCTTCCCCCAAAAAATTGTTTCGATTGGTTCGCGATAAGAATTCCCCTGCTGAATTGTAAAGATTTATAGAAATTGAAATTAAACAATGGAATTAGTACCTGAATCAATTCATTTAAGAAAAGTTATTTGCGTTTTTCCATGATTCATCTTCATTTGACAAAATGTCTCAAATATTTGATCCTAAATTCAATTGAAAACAACTTTAAAATACATGCTGAATGACCTTCTATTTGTCAAGAAAAAAACTCCAAGAGCCCTACAATCTTCAAAGAAACTACTAACAGACTATTCTTCCCCCAAAAAATTGTTTCGATTGGTCGCGATAAGAATTCCCCCGCTGAATTGTAAAGATTTATAGAAATTGAAATTAAATAATGGAATTAGTACCTGAATCAATTCATTTAAGAAAAGTTATTTGCGTTTTTCCATGATTCATCTTCATTTGACAAAATGTCTCAAACATTTGATCCTCAATTCAATCGAAAACAACTTTAAAATACATGCTGAACGACCTTCAATTTGTCAAGAAAAAAATCCAAGAGCCCTACAAGCATCAAAGAAACTACTAACATACTATTCTTCCCCCAAAAAATTGTTTCGATTGGTTCGCGATAAGAATTCCCCCGCTGAATTGTAAAGATTTATAGAAATTGAAATTAAACAATGGAATTAGTACCTGAATCAATTCATTTAAGAAAAGTTATTTGCGTATTTCCATGATTCACCTTCATTTGACAAAACGTCTAAAATATTTTATCCTCAATTCAATTGAAAACAACTTTAAAATACATGCTGAACGACCTTCTATTTGTCAAGAAAAAAAATCCAAGCTTCAAAGAAACTGCTAACAGACTATTCTTCCCCCAAAAAATTGTTTCGATTGGTCGCGATAAGAATTCCCCCGCTGAATTGTAAAGATTTATAGAAATTGAAATTAAATAATGGAATTAGTACCTGAATCAATTCATTTAAGAAAAGTTATTTGCGTTTTTCCATGATTCATCTTCATTTGACAAAATGTCTCAAACATTTGATCCTCAATTCAATCGAAAACAACTTTAAAATACATGCTGAACGACCTTCAATTTGTCAAGAAAAAAATCCAAGAGCCCTACAAGCATCAAAGAAACTACTAATATACTATTCTTCCCCCAAAAAATTGTTTCGATTGGTTCGCGATAAGAATTCCCCCGCTGAATTGTAAAGATTTATAGAAATTGAAATTAAACAATGGAATTAGTACCTGAATCAATTCATTTAAGAAAAGTTATTTGCGTTTTTCCATGATTCATCTTCATTTGACAAAATGTCTCAAATATTTGATCCTCAATTCAATTGAAAACAACTTTAAATACATGCTGAATGACCTTCTATTTGTCAAGAAAAAAACTCCAAGAGCCCTACAAGCTTCAAAGAAACTACTAACAGACTATTCTTCCCCCAAAAAATTGTTTCGATTGGTCGCGATAAGAATTCCCCCGCTGAATTGTAAAGATTTATAGAAATTGAAATTAAATAATGGAATTAGTACCTGAATCAATTCATTTAAGAAAAGTTATTTGCGTTTTTCCATGATTCATCTTCATTTGACAAAATGTCTCAAACATTTGATCCTCAATTCAATCGAAAACAACTTTAAAATACATGCTGAACGACCTTCAATTTGTCAAGAAAAAAATCCAAGAGCCCTACAAGCATCAAAGAAACTACTAACATACTATTCTTCCCCCAAAAAATTGTTTCGATTGGTTCGCGATAAGAATTCCCCCGCTGAATTGTAAAGATTTATAGAAATTGAAATTAAACAATGGAATTAGTACCTGAATCAATTCATTTAAGAAAAGTTATTTGCGTATTTCCATGATTCACCTTCATTTGACAAAACGTCTAAAATATTTGATCCTCAATTCAATTGAAAACAACTTTAAAATACATGCTGAACGACCTTCTATTTGTCAAGAATAAAAATCCAAGCTTCAAAGAAACTACTAACAGACTATTCTTCCCCCAAAAAATTGTTTCGATTGGTCGCGATAAGAATTCCCCCGCTGAATTGTAAAGATTTATAGAAATAAGGCTCCTCAAAGCCTGTCGCGGTCTCATCTGGGATCATTACATTAATAGCGGGTTCGGTACATTTAGCCTTAAGTACATTTTCGCATTGGAAGATAAACCTTTCTCCACCAGCGACAAAACGCTATCAAGAGAGAAAGAACAGATTAATCAAAACCAGCGCAAACGTGTTTATCTTTCACTTCAGAAATGGACCAAGAAATAATTGTCTTTAGGGGTTTCTTTCCTCTAAACAGAGTGCGCTGTAATTGAACTTAACCAGGACTACAGTGCAACTCAATGACTTGAGCGAAACTTGCTTATTGCCGTTTACGTGCCATTTGATTGAATAAAATGATTATAAGATTGTTTCCCGGTTGTTTGCTGTTCTTAAAGGGCTTTGATAGAGATTTGTTTGAGAGCGCAGGTTATTTTTATACTGATTATGTATCTTTTTCGATTTAGCAAGTTTTATCTGATTTGATTTCTTTTAATGATATGCGATTTGAGTTATAATGAAGCACGTTAGAATTGAGTTATAATGACATATACATGATATTTTTTAATTAATTTGAATTCGCATCCAATGTTGTGTTTGACGTAATGAAAAGCATATTTTTGAGTTGTAAAAAATTACAATAATATATTTTTTTAATTTTATAAGTAAAGGATTTTCGTTAAAAAGTTATTGAGGGTTGATAAACCGAAACAAAAAATTTTGTAAAAAGTAACTGTGTAAAACATTTATTTTGAGAAATTTATACCCATGATAAAAGTTAGTTAGATGTAAAACCTTGTGTAGGCTCAAAGACACGATATAAAATAACGCGATAAGTAGTATGTCAATCAAAGTTAGACCCATTCTAAAAGAACATTATTTACTCGAATTAGCTTTTGGAGACGGATCTGTGATTCGCGAATACAAACCACGTGGTTTGTATTAACCATTTACATAGCCATCTGCAAGAGCTGACGCACTTTAATAACGTCCGTATAGAATGAACCTTACATTATTTTATTTGCTGTACACATTTTTGTTTGTTTACACAATTTTGATAACAATAAATCGGAGAAGTAACATTAAAAATTAACGTATACCGTATTACAATGAGTTCATATAAGGTTTTCACAGTTATCCCATATAAAAATATATGTATTGCAAGTTAGTGCTATTTATTCCTTGATTTTAGAATAATTTTAATACTAGACATTTAAAAAGGCACACATGGCAGTGAAATAACATTCTTTCAAAATATTAGACAACAGCATTGTCTTTTTTATGTCCTTATTTAGTATTTAATTGAATATATCCCTCAATTACATTAAATATCATTATTTTAGTAAAAAATTAGCCACTCTAACGGCGACGACAAAAAAAAGTTTTAGTAATTTATGTTAAAGTAACTGTTATAAATCCAATCATTCTTTATATAGAATGGAGTTACAAATAAATAATTATTTGATTCCATTCTTAAACGTTATGTACACAAAAAGTAGGAAATCTCTACAAACATAACATGAGAATAAACATAAATATTCCCCGCAAAAGCAACGTTTGGATTATTGCGGTTTGTTATTTCTTATCTCCCTTTTACTAGCATACCTCTTTAATAACATAATCCTTCCAAATGACTTTAGACCAAAGCGCATTACCCTTGTCCGCCATCTAGTACAGCATAAAAACACCCCGGCTGTAAGTGATTAAGACAGGGAGCATTCGGTTAGGTAAAACCTTCCCTGGAAATGAAATAGCGCCCTAGGACTCAACAGATCAGGGAACGAAAAAATGTATCCCAAATAAATAAGAGACCCAGAGAGCAGTGCAGCTATCCGACTATGGGGCTATTGCGCTCTCATATAGCAGCAGATAGCTCTTAGAGTTCTTCTTTTTCTTTTCGCATCGGAAGTGCCAGCTGAGTCTCTGTCGCTGAACAAGCAGTCAGGATCGATGAGTACGAACACTTCTCCCTGATTCTTTCGTCGTTATGTCATTCGGGAATGCGGTATTGGGTCTCCAAGGAAAAACTTTAGGTTTCGAGGCTCTTTTAATGAGAAAGCAAGTATTCGTCCTGGAAATGCATTAGTTACATACTTTAGTTACTAACTAATAATCGTAGGAACCGGTTTTAAAGCGCTTTTTAAATATAATTGTTAAAAATGCGGATGTTAGTGTCGTTATTTTCTGAATTTATTCTGTTATTTATCCATACTGTTTTCTGTGAAAAAAGATCCTAGATCTTTTAAAAATTGACTTAAGTTATAGTGGATTGGTTGGTTGAATTAACTTCAGATTAAAGCTACACAATGGGCTATTGGTGTGGTTCGAGATCTATCCCAAAGGAAACACCCGGTAGCACAGTATCGTAATTTTGAACCATTGTCAAAGGATGTTTACAACATAGTCTTTTTACATTAACTTTAGGGTTCGAGGCTCTTTTAATGAGAAAGCAAGTATTCGTCCTGGAAATGCATTAGTTACATACTTTAGTTGCTAACTAATAATCGTAGGAACCGGTTTTAAAGCGCTTTTTAAATATAATTGTTAAAAATGCGGATGTTAGTGTCGTTATTTTCTGAATTTATTCTGTTATTTATCCATACTGTTTTCTGTGAAAAAAGATCCTAGATCTTTTAAAAATTGACTTAAGTTATAGTGGATTGGTTGGTTGAATTAACGTCAGATTAAAGCTACACAATGGGCTATGGGTTTGGTTCGAGATCTATCCCAAAGGAAACACCCGGTAGCACAGTATCGTAATTTTGAACCATTGTCAAAGGATTTTTACAACATAGTCTTTTTACATTAACTTTAGTGTTCAAGGCTCTTTTAATGAGAAAACAAGTATTCGTCCTGAGGATACATTAATTACATATATGAGTTACTTACTAATAATTGTAGGAACCGGTTTCAAAGCGCTTTTGAAATATAATTGTTTAAAATGCGGTTATTAGTGTCGTTATTTTCTGAATTTATTCTGTTATTTATCCATACTGTTTTATGTGAAAAAAATTCTAAATCTATTCAAAATAGACTTAACTTAAAGTGGATTAGTTGGTTGAATTAACGTCACATTAAAGTAGCACAATTAGCTATTGGTGTGGTTCGGGATCTATGCCAAAGGAAACACCCGGTAACACAGTATCATAATTTTGAACCATTGTCAGAGGACTTTTACATCATTGATATTTGGCCACATGGCTAAGGCTGTACACCTATAGAGGACCTATAGATCACGACTTATTTAACATGCACCAGTGTCCTCTACACGATGGGTTCTTTTACCGACGCATCGGGAACGAATATAGCAACCCCTAATTGCCAAACTGCTACACACATACTAATAATCAAACCCCATGTTTCTGAATGCGAGTTCTAACTAACTAAGGCCTAATTCACACCGGCCCTGAGTTCATTATTAAAGCAAACTCGAAAACTTGTTTTATCCGCAATTATGAGAATCTGAAAAGGGCATATTTTTACATTCTCAATATAAATTGGAAGTCAGTAAAATAAAACTATAGTTCAATAGCAGATTGTATCCTATTCAAATAGAATTGAAAACTAGGGGCTGTTCCAAGTCCTCTGTTTTATCCACATACATTGTTAGTTCAAACTAGGGTGAATGCTTGTTACCGAATACGTACTAGTTACCGGCCACTAGGGAAAAATTATTGAAAACTAAGAGTATATCATTTTGTTTTTAAAAGTCCCTTAAATCAATGCTACTCAAAGACTTTTAATATTAAATAAAATAATTTTACAGTCTAATGGGATTAAATAAGTCACATGTGATTTTATGTTTAGCACTGGTCGAAAATGGTACATTCACTCTACTGTTTTCTGCCTCTGTGTTGTAATATCAATACTTGATTAATTTAGTATATAACCATTATGTAGGAGTAGTTATGTTTACAAACTTGTCATCTCCAAAAAAGTGTAATAGTTTTGTAAATGAGTAGTGGAGTTCCCAAAACTTATTAAAATTTATGATGATTCTATGTAATTCAAGAAAGCAACATACCGTAGTTATAAAAAAAGATCTAACAAATTGCAAAAAGATGTTGGTTGGATGTTTTTTGCATAACTACTATGCCAACTAACACGGATAAAGCACAATCTGGAACTGTATTCCTTAACTAATAATCATAAGAAACTTTTTTAATAATCATAGGAAACTTTTTAATCAGATATTATTATAACTTGGATATTAATGTCATTATTTTTTTATAATTTTATTTATGTATACTCTTTTCTGTAAAAGTGGTCTTAAATTTATTAAAAATTAAGTTCAATTATGATATACAAATTATGATTCAGAGGTGTTTTACGATACTAGTTTAGTTTAAAGAACATCATCGGTTTTTACATTCATATTATTTAATGATAATCGAATGCAGTAAAGAACCATTTCTTCAAAAAGTGCTTAGGTATGAGATTTTTGAGTCCTAGTTTTATAAAATCACTTTACAGTGTCTATAGATTTGTAATTTTGCGGTAAAACTCATGCAAAAGAAAGACGAAATACACGTTTTATAAATCCAACTTTTTAATTAAAAACTTATTCATATTTTAAAAAAAGAAGAAACAGAAAATAAAAAATATTTTTTTAAGGTTAAGTAAAAATTCAAGAAAATAAAATAAATTAAGCTAATTACTATTATCACATTGTATTGGTAGAAATTATTTAAAAAATAACGATTTTTTTTCGCAAATAATATTTTATTCAGTAAATATTTGGACATATTCAAATCCACAAATATAGATATTATATTTTTTTATTTTCAAATATACTGTTAACTACTTATTATACATTCTGAATAAATATTTGATTATTTTATGCAAAAAAATAATAAATATATATTTCCAAAAACATTTGACGTTTACATTTTAAAAGAAACTGTCTTTAATTATTAAGTAAATTTAATAATTATTTAAAATTATATATAAAGATATATAAGGATATTAACACACTAAGTAGTGTGATTATTTATTCTAAAATATTTTGATGTTATTTTAATTCCAATACAATACTCATCAGCTAATACACTTAATATGATGATAAATAAAGGAAATACCTTAAATATGCAACTTAGAAATTATAAAATTACAATTAAAGTAATATGTTTTTATCGTTTTATAAGTATGTATACATTATTTTAGCTATTTCAGTGAGAGGAAGTAAATGTTTCATAAATAAAAATGCAATAGAATAACTTCATTCTAAATGCATTATAAAATAAAAATGTGTTTACATCTTACAGAATACTGCAAGAGTAATATGGAAAATAGAGAACCGATGAAATATTTATAAGTTTTTAAATAAAAGGACAATTATCCGATCGTAATTAAACGCCAAAAATTTTTTCAAAAAACAATTAACTGAAAAGTAAATATTTAAATTTTGGTAGGCATGTTATAAAAAGTTTTGAAAAAATACAGACATTAGCGAAGAATTTTTAACAAGAAAGAACACCAAAGATCGATGATCAAGTAAAGTGTCAAAGTGATTAACAGTAAATTAATGAGTAAATATGTATGCGCTAAAAAATTGGCTAGTTTTAAAATAAAAAGAGACAAACAATAAAACGCGAAGATAAAATAGAAAAGAAAGAACATAAAAATGGAAAGCACAGATAATGTTACTTAATTACAAGTAGTTATTATAAAGCCTGAAATATTGTTTAAAATAGCAGAATACGTAGATATTGGATGTTCTAAACTTTTAAATCAAGATTTGGAATAAATAAATTAGTCGTTTTCTCGAATTAATGTCTACTAATGTCGACCTATAGAGCTATTATCAATAGTTAAATGTCTTCATTTATAATAAGATGTAGTAAAATTTTTGTTATCTGACATTCAATTTTCCTTAGAGTTCAATACACCGGACTTTTTTTTGTAAATCAAAAATTATTTTTTAGGAATTTTTCCATGTAATACAATGCAGTCAATGCTCATTTAACCAACATTCAATTAACCCTAATTCCAGTCAACCTGATTTTGTAATATTTTTCTTCAATTTATGTTGTTGGAATGGAGTGTCACCATTTGAGAAAATTACGATTTTGAATATCCGGTAAATATTAAAACGGATAGTCTCGAAATGTATTAAGCGTGATGTAAAGAAAAGCTTGGAAGAACTAGAGTTACCTTGTGAGTGATAGAAAGAGGGCTTCGTCCTCTGCTAAATTATAAACTACTTTTGCCAAATTACAAAATAAAAAAAGTAAAAAAAAACTAATTTATTAAAAGTTTTAAATCATTCAAAACACGTGATAAAAATATAATATTTAATATTAATTTCGTACTTATTACAACTTTTTTAAATTTTTGCCATGACTCCGATTTCAAAAAGTTGTGACATATAAAAAATTAATTTTAAATTTTTACATTTTTATCAGTGATTCAAATAATTAAAAATTATGTTTTATATTTTAGTGCAATTTTTCTTGAAGTTGGTTTCCTTTATCTTAATTATCAAAACTATCAATTTGCATACATTTCTAATACACATCCGACTCGTTATTACCTACATTACCTATTACCCTATTGTATCTTTTGATACGTGGGTTATTCGTTTCGTCCAGTATTTGAGACCCGAGCCCCAAATCCTAATTTGTTTATTAATGAATTCAGAAATACCTTTTTTTTAATATTATTAGAACATCTTTTCTTTTTCTGAACAATAATCAAAAACAAAAATATATTTTAAAAATTTATTTTTGTTAATTTTTACATTTTTTAAGCTTAAAAATGCTTTTTTTAAAAACACTACTCCTCTTTCAATTTTTAAAGTTTTTTATTTTTTTAATTGATTAAATAATGTCAAAGTACATACTATAAACGTATGAATAGATTTTTGCAGACTTGTGTTTTAATTGTCTTCAAAAACTTATTTTAAGTTCAAAACCCAAAAAATATTCACTTTTTTAAGTTTAATAATTTGTAAAAAAAATACCTTATAATTTAATTTAAAAAAGGTATACATACGTTTATGAAACAAATGTTAGAGCTTCCAAAATTATTAACAGTTTAATTTTAAGTTATTTATTTAAAAAGCCTTAGCATTTTAAACATTACCAAAATTAAAAAAAAAATATTTTGGGTAAATGACGATTGTGGCAGACGAAAAGTATGTAGAAAGATGATAAATGGAATATAAACTTCTAAAAAAACATATTTTCTGTTTCTTTTACTGTTTTGAAATTTTGTACACACCTTCTTAAGTACGTTTAGCATCGTTTTATGAAGGAAAAAAATAGCAATTTTTCCGGATTTTGAGGCTTGGGTTTCCCTTATTTGTTTCGCAAATCCACCCGATATTTATTCAGGCATTGTTTCATTTGCAAGACACTTTCCAGTGCCATTCCCGAAGTGATTTGTGGCTTAAGTTCACTTACATTTGTATCTCTCGATCGGAATCCCAAATGGGACCCTACCCACTCTGCTAAGAAGTTGGCGGGTGTAGGTGAGTGCTCTGTAAAGCCGTGTGATCCGTGAACCTTCTGGGCTGGAGAAATAATTTCTTGTCGCAAGAAGAGAGAAGAAGAAAGAAAAAAATGAGCTATCTCGTCAAAGAAACTGTTTTCTCCACTGAGGCAGAATAGGCGGAACAGTGAAGCTCCACTGATTTCACAGATGCTGTTTCCAAGTCAGCAGATGAGGGAGAAAAATTTCGCCTCAGCTTCTTTTATCAACTTATGTGTAGTTTATTTTTTGGCGCATTTATGTTTTTGTTCTTAATGTCGAAACAATGTTTTCGTTTTCGGCCACAGTTGGGAGCATGTTCTTCTGAGCATGACTTGAGAAAAATAATATTTTTTCCTCGCGGAATCATTTTCGCGTCATATGGTATGACTGAATGGAAGTAAAAATTTCAATAGCTTTGGGAACACTTTACGATAAAACAATCGCAAACGAAATTTACTAAATTTATTCAAGTATATTTCAAACCTTGGTATTGAAAATACCAATATATATGTTGGTGTATTCCTCTTTTCTTACATTTTTCTACAAAAAAAAATTATAAACTAAGAAAATTCGTAATAAGATGGTTAAACCATACATTGAAACTACGTTGTCTTGTTAAAAAACTAGTGTATCCTCTGAAGTGTATTGTGGATATAATATTCTATTTTCTTAAAATATTATAATTATAACAGGAAAATTATGTATTTCATTAAAATAAAACATGCCCCATTTTTAAATCAAAGCTTTCTTAAAAAAAACATCATTCTGTAAATATTTTTCTGGAAACAGAATTATAAACGATATTTTGTACTAAGTTTTATATAAATATGTACTGTACATGTGGATTTTTTATTTACCAATAACACCAATTGTGTTTGTTAGCAAAGCCATTCAAATGAAATAGTCCTCATTTCTACACCAAATGCATTCAGCATTAAATTCAGTGCTACCATTCCATTCGCAAAATATTATATTTGGCAGTGCTGTAACACGAAATGCATATGCATCCATTTTATATGAAAGCAATTTGTAGTATACACTAATATTCTATGCATATTCTAAGAAAGAGATGGTATTGAATACACTGGTGGGTTTAAGATAAAAAAATAATGTACTATAATACTGCAATATAAATACTGTTTTGTACAACTTAATGTTGAAACGATAATAAATATTATAACGAATAAATTCTTCCCAATTTTTTTGTCGAGCCCACGATTGCCAGGTTGGAAGGATTTTGAGAACAAAATTGGCAGGTTGGTAGTTTAATACTCGTAGTCCAACAAAACATAGCTGCAGGAGAGGGTGATGCGTATATGGTATGGCAGTTTAGAGATTGTTTTTGATTGTTCAAGTTTTATGAAGAAACACTGTAGCTTTTTTATGATCTATTAAATTAAATAATTTTGTTTCAATATCCTTTATAAAAACTTGTACAAAACCTTAAAAAAACTACAAACAACCTTCAATTTGGAAGCATTGAAGGGGAAAAAGGAGATTTTTTAAAAGGTTTTATGAAGGAATATTAAAAACTTAAAAAAACAAAACTGCAGCATTTTTTTTTTCAATATCCTTTATAAATACTACAAATTCATCATTTTAATGCTAATTTTTTGCTGCGGGGTTAGTTTCAGATAGATCGTCATAAATAGCCCGCTGTGTAGCTCTAGTGAGTTATTAATTTAACCAACCATATATCTATTGATTTCAATGCATGAGCTAACTTTACGTGTTATCTGCAAACTTGAAAATTTAAACAAACTTTACTTTTTTAAGAAATTTAATCTCGAATAGTACTTTGTCATTTTTTGCAATTTCATTTTATAGTTTTATCTGCATTTTTTTAATATAATCATGTTCTATGTTCCTCTGTTATTAAGGTAGTTGTAAGAAAATATGGTAAACACAAAAATAGACGGATTTAAAAAAAGGTCAACAGTAATTTTGTACACTTTTAAGTGGTAATTGGCTATAAAAACGTATTTTATACCACTACTTTTACAAAAATATTATGAAATATTCCTCTTTTGTAATAATTACAAAAAAAAGGTACAAGAATTTTCTATAATATTGTTTGAAACACTTTTAACTCGTTTTGAAAAGTACATTCACATACTACTGAGACATTACATACTACATTAACAATTATTGTTAATTTAATTATTTTGAAGTAACTAAAAGTATATAACCTCTATCTACATTAGACACATCTTTATTCGACATTAAACAAATACATATTATATGTGTTTTTCTGTAAAATAAACAAATATGTCTAGACTGATTTTACTTTATTGAGTTTGCGAAATGTTCTGTATTGTGCATTGACTTTTTGATTAAATTTACTAAATTATTTTTTTTGCGTTTCTTAGGTGTCTCTTAAGATCATAATATTTTTTTACGAATAGTTTATCTACTTTTATTAGTAAATTGTTTCGTTTGTGTCGCATGTGTTCAATGTAGTTTTGTTTATACATGACAAATTTCGAAGGTATTGAGATTTTTTTTTAATATAAAGAAAGATACATCGTATTGCTTAATTTGATTAGTATTTTATAAATGACGAAACGATGTATTTATATTATTTTATTTTAGTTCTGAATATTTTATTGTATTTCTGTATTAGTATTTATATTTAAAATAATAATATGTACTTTTTAATAGGTAATATATATAAAATTTCTTTTTTACATGACTGATGGTATAAAAATATATGTATGAGACTAACGCTTGATGAAAAAATAATTTAGTTTATTGTTTTTAAATGTAATAAAAACATATCAAAAATGCTTTATTACATGCATTGAAATGGGTTTATATTCACAAAGTTTTCTAATTAAACTGACACCCCTCGAAGGCATCTAATAACATGATAATATTTATTCCGCGAAAACAAAATAGTTCCAAAATGAAACAATAGGGGGAATTGTGACGCAGTGTCATGTAAAAAAATTACAAAAAACAGACAAATGAATCAAAAAAACGAAATTGCATTGAAACACAAAGCACAATATGCTTTTACCAAGAATATCATTTCCTTGGCGAGGACATAGTCCACCTTCAATATAACTGCCTTTCTCACGGAGAATACATTTGCATCCTATGTACAGTATTCCTCACAGTAACAATGTAACGTATAACAAGGAATGTTCATCCCAATGGGGTTATTTGAAGTCCAAGGTCTACCTTGGTGAAGTAATGATCTTGAATACCTTAAAGGACAACATATCACAGACTGTAATGAACATTTCGTGTGATATATTACGCTCATCTGTAGCGAATTCTGTACATAAGGGACAAAGTGTTCTCAAAGAGAAAAGCAGTTACATTGAAGTTGGTCGATGTCCTCGCCAGGGAAGTGATATTGCTGATTAAAGCATGGTTTTCTAATGTTTTGTCGTAATTTTAATTATTTTGTCTGTTTTTCCTGTTTTTTCACATTCCCCTTTTTTAACTCTCATTGCCTTTTGTAACTCTTTTTCAAAATTCATTTGTCAGTATTAGTTCCTATTCCAAATGTGTTGCTATTCCAGTTGTTTGATTGAGAGACAGGGGCCTTTGAAAAGTGCCAGCTTAATTTGAAACATCCTGTATTATAACTTTTTGTAAATGACAGCCTGTATTAAAAAAAAATTTAACAAAATCCTTCAATTTCTTACTCTACTTATGTTTTCTTTGGCAATTTTTAAAATAATAAACATAATTTAATTCAATTGATATTTTTTTAATATTTATATTTTTCTCTTGTTTGCAACGCTTTGTACCATATTATTATTTATAAATTTTTATTAAGTTAGTTATACTTTTAGTTTTATTTAGATATATTTAAAAAAAAATTAAGTTAGATTTAATATTTATTACGTATTTATATAATGGTGCATAATAAATAAAATTTTAAAAATTAACAATGTATATATATGATTGAATGAATTCCACGTTTTACATTACAAATATATATGCAAATAATTTCATTCAATCGAATTATAATAAATATACACTACATTAAAATGCAAATTGTTTATTTTTTTTAAATTTATCTCACACCACTTTCAAATATATTACACACAATTTTCTAATTATCAATGTATTAATTGAACTTGATTCTTTGTATAAATACAACAATTTAAAAAAATAAAAGACCGTAAATCACATTTCATCTTGACATAATAAAAAAAGCGAATACCAGAGAAGAGATGTCAACGCACATAATGTTATTTTTTCATCAAAAGAATCTAAAGTTAGTGCACGCATTGTAATGCATTAAGCAGTAATTTTGCAGCAAAACAAAAAAAAATTTAAGATTTACTTTTAAATTGATTATGTATTTATATAATGGTGCATAACAAAAAAAAATAAAAATTAACAATACATATACATGATTAAATGAGTCCCACGTTTTACATTACAAATATATATGAAAAAACTTTTATTTAATCGAATTATAATAAATATACCCTACATTAAAATGCAAATTGTTTATTTTTTTTAAATTTATCTCACACCACTTTCAAATATATTACACACAATTTTCTAATTATCAATGTATTAATTGAACTTGATTCTTTGTATAAATACAACAATTTAAAAAAATAAAAGACCGTAAATCACATTTCATCTTGACATAATAAAAAAAGCGAATACCAGAGAAGAGATGTCAACGCACATAATGTTATTTTTTCATCAAAAGAATCTAAAGTTAGTGCACGCATTGTAATGCATTAAGCAGTAATTTTGCAGCAAAACAAAAAAAAATTTAAGATTTACTTTTAAATTGATTATGTATTTATATAATGGTGCATAACAAAAAAAAATAAAAATTAACAATACATATACATGATTAAATGAGTCCCACGTTTTACATTACAAATATATATGAAAAAACTTTTATTTAATCGAATTATAATAAATATACCCTACATTAAAATGCAAATTGTTTATTTTTTTTAAATTTATCTCACACCACTTTCAAATATATTACACACAATTTTCTAATTATCAATGTATTAATTGAACTTGATTCTTTGTATAAATACAACAATTTAAAAAAATAAAAGACCGTAAATCACATTTCATCTTGACATAATAAAAAAAGCGAATACCAGAGAAGAGATGTCAACGCACATAATGTTATTTTTTCATCAAAAGAATCTAAAGTTAGTGCACGCATTGTAATGCATTAAGCAGTAATTTTGCAGCAAAACAAAAAAAATTTAAGATTTACTTTTAAATTGATTATGTATTTATATAATGGTGCATAACAAAAAAAATTAAAAATTAACAATACATATACATGATTAAATGAGTCCCACGTTTTACATTACAAATATATATGAAAAAACTTTTATTTAATCGAATTATAATAAATATACCCTACATTAAAATGCAAATTGTTTATTTTTTAAAAATGTATCTTACACCACTTTCAAATATATTACACAACATTTTCTAATTATCAACGTATTAATTGAACCTGATTCTTTGTATAAATACAGCAATTTAAAAAAAGAAAATACCGTAAATCACATTTCATCTTGACATAATAAAAAAAAGCGAATACCAGAGAAGAGATGTCAACATACATATTGTTATTTTTTCATCAAAAGAATCTAAAGTTAGTGCACGCATTGTAATGCATTAAGCAGTGATTTTGCAGCAAAACAAAATCAGTTCTTTAATTAATCCTTTCTTTTTTTTATGAATTACTTATATTTAAATTTTGGGGGGAAATATTTCCTCACACAGACTTAGGGCGTTCAATTTATCACTTTTCTTGCCTTAAACATAACATAAATTTTCTGTTTTTATATGTCATATGCAGATTGCGTGATCAAGCCTTCTTTCAACGATTTTTTCCGAGCCCGGGTCTTCTGTATATCTTTCGTTGTTTCAGTTCTGCCTCATTAAAATGCAGTTAACCTCAGCTGACTGCGCAAACCCCTGGATCGCACTTCTTAAAACACTCAAATAGGAAAAAAAAATCTATCGAATAAAAACGCTATCTGCAAGAAAAAATTCTATCTACCAAGAAAAATGCTTTTCTTTCGGTTAGCGCCGAGCTCGTTTAAAAAATATATAGCATTAATTCTCACGAAAGGATTTTTTTTTTTTTTTTTTTTTTTGTAATCATCCGAAGCGATTCGTCGACTTTTATAAGAGGATATGTACCTATTATTTTTTTTGAGTTACTATAACTCTAAATAGTTGCTATGGTTAAATAATTTTAAATCGACATGATTTTTAAATGTTTGCGTAATTTTTGAAGGATGCTTCATTTGTTAAATTTATTAAATATTTTTAAGACGCAAAATACAGTAAAAGTAAGCTTTGTATGTGAAGTTATATATATCAATATATATAATTGGCTGACATTTCTACAATTTATTTCATTAACTTTAGAAAGCTTTGTAGTAGGATATTCAATTACTATGTTGGGGAAAATAACTGTAAAAGTATTAAAGAAGAGAATTGGTCTGTTCTTGATATATAACTTTTATATAATTGTGAAGTATTTTAGGAAAAAATTTAAATACGCTATTCTCGAGATTGATATTTATTCAAAAACTTTAAAGATGTTTTAAAATATATTTGGCAAATGATTAAAAATAATTGATTAATTAAAACACTGTGTCTATTGAATAACTCGTTTTTATTTGCAATGTTGAATCTGAAAAAAATTTAATTACAATTAGACATTTTAATTTTTTCAAATACATAAAAGTTATAAAAGAGAAATAAATTGTTATTATTGTAAGCTGATTAATCAAAATAATAATACAAATTATTGATTAGTTAAAACACTGGGACTATTAAATTACTCGGTTTTATTTGCTGTTAAGTCAGAAGAAAATTTTATCAAAATTAAACATTTTAATTACTTCAAATACATAAAAACAGTGATAAAAGAGAAATAAATAAAGTGTTATTATTATATAATGATTAATCAAAATTTATTTTAGAGGTGATTGACAGTTTAAATGAAAATCGATGTTATATTATATATTCTGTTATTTGTTAAAGATGTGCTGATAGTGAATATTAATATTATATGATGATTGCTAAATGATAATTGTTTGATTTCCTAACATGTAAATAAAGAATGATTAATAATTTATTGTTGATTTTTGTAGTTTTTAGTAATTAATTAACGACTGATGAATGATTTGGACTAATTTAATATATGATGGATAGATTACGGTTAAACGATGAAAAGTGGTAACTTAATAATTGATTACGAAACAGGTTTATTTTAAACTAAGCATCACAGAAAAAATATTTTTTTTAACCTGAGCGACTTAGGTCGCTCATAGATTTCCATTTTTTCTAGCAATACACATTAACTTTAAATTCATCGAAATATTCGATGCTGAAATATTTTTCAAATCTAAAGCATTGGGTTGTTTGTTTCTTGGGAGCTATGTCTATTAAAATGATAACAATTAAAACATATATACAAAAAGCATTTATTGAAAATATAAAGTCAACTATGTTGCAGAGAAAACAACTTTACAACTACGCTCTGTTTTTCTAACCGCTATTTATATATATATATATATATATATATATATATATATATATATATATATATATATATATATATATATATGTGTGTGTGTGTGTGTGTTCATATATACTTGCTTGAAAATCTTATAATGAATAATGATGTTATTAATGTAATTTTTTTATACTTTCGAAAACATTATATTGTGTTGGAAAATCATAAAACATTTTATTTTTAAGCTACTTCAAACATTTTCATCATCAGCTTAATTTGAACAATATTTCTTTGTATATTCTACGGGATTTCCAGGATTAAATCAATCTCAAATGGCAGTGTTATTGCCTCACGAATTTCGACCCTTCTCTAAAATAAACTGATTTGCCGAAAATTCATGATTTCAACTTTTAACAAAAGAAACTGAAATACCACCACAAAAGAGGTTCGATTCCGAAATGGATTTCACATGCAAATCACGATTCCGAAATCATAGCTACTTTTTTAGTGAGACACGTAGTCTCGAAATATTAGTGACGAAAAATATGGAGAATATTATAAAACGTTATTTTATCCCCCCCCCCTCACCATACGGCATTCCCCCCATACCTCTTTTGAAATGGCATTTGGTGCTCGATTGAGGTAAAGTGCATTATTGCCGCATATTTTTCGCGTTTTCTCCTGCTTCTAAGGTTACACATGAGGCTGCATATTGTGCACGATTACCTAGAATTTGAAAATCAAATAACTTGGAATTATATGACTACAGCAAAAGGGTTTGACCGCACATTAAAGTTAGATGGGTCTCTTGATATTCGATCGGATATCTTTTGCAAAGACAGGATGCTAGCTTCTATTTGTTCAGATAAATAAGTGCTACTGGATATTGATTGTTTTTATATCCATATTTTTGAATGTATTTTGTAAAATATTTTATAGAATAGTAGTAAATTTAATAAGAAATTCAATTTGGCAATTGTTTAAGCTGCGATATATTTAATTTTATTCTAAATTAAGAATTTTTTTTTATTTTTTTTTATTTATTTATTTATTTATTTATTTATTTATTTGAGAAGGAGCACTGTAAAAAAAAGGTACTTAAAAATGAGTACTAGAACCTACTTGTTTTTCTTTGAGTACAATTACATCGTAAATGAGAAGCGAAGTTCTCAGATTTAAGAAACCGTACTTTCGCTAAAATGACCAGTGTGATTTAATATTGCTAATCTTAGCATCTGTTCAAGCCATCTTAACAAAGTGAAATGATAAACTTAAAATAGTTGTTCAGAAGATGGTTTTCCACATTATTTGATGTCGACTGCTCAATTGGAAACTGAGTTATTACAACTCAATTATCTTACTTTCCATTCTTTTTTCACACATCTTAAACGATTCTTCTGTTTATAACTTCTTCACATCGCCCTGGTAGAACAACGGATAAGGATCTGGATTGCGATGCCTTAGTATCTGAGTTCGATAAGGCTTGGTTGCAATTGTTGATATTCATTGAAAGTGTAGTATGAAAGCAGCCTATGTAGGCTAGTATCGGCTCTTTTTATTCACTGTGCTTATTTTTGAGTACATGTCTTTTTCAAAATTGAAACTTATTTATTCTGAGCCATGATAAACATCGAATCTAATAAGTACATTCTACTTATTTTTGAGTACCTACTTTTAACATGAGGGTAGGTAAGACAGTACAATTCTTGTTTGTATCAGTTAAAAATGCTACTCTGTAGAAACCACATCACGTATATCACAAATTTATTGAACAATATGTATTTTTATATTCGGAATCCAGTATAGTTGTATTAATATAAGATAACAAAGGATGTGTGAAACATAGAAGCCATTACAACATAATCACGCTTAAGAGGACACAGTACCCAAAAAAATTTAAATTCTCGATTTTTTTTTTATTTGATAAAATTATAGTTTGAAATCTTTTAAATATGCTTGTCAAATTCCAGAACTTCATTTATGTTTTTAATGAGTTATTTGAGATTTTAAGCTGGATAATGTTTTATGTTTTTCAAGGAACGAAAACTTTAAATCTTTTAATCTCAATGTTTGGTTTTCCTTGATATTAAGTTTTTCGAAACGCTAAGTCTTTTTTTAATTTTTAATGAAGAAATGTATATTTTTAAACACAGTGTACAATATATGTATATTATAAATTGGCATGCAAATTAGCTCTATAAATAGCAGTTTTATTTTTAATTAAAAAGGTAAAACAATTTAAGTTTAAGTGTGTGTTATTATGAATAACTATTTATATAAAATTCAAATGCATTTGGTATAGAGCATTTTAATACCAATTCTTATGCAGTATATTTTAAAGAATCTGTGGAAACATTTTGGTGAAAATATATAAATATTTAAAAAAAACTTAGCGTTTTAAAAAAAAGTTTTAAAAATTGAAAAAGTTTAAAATTTTGAAAAAAATATATAAATAAAATATTGTTTTCTTATGTATATATAAATAATATATATTAAAATTTTGATTCAAAATGTAAAAAAAAATTAATTTAAGAAAGTTTATATGGTACCGTGTACCTTAAAGACATTGTACTAATTGTCCATACCAACTTTCGTACAAATTTTCTTTTTATTATACATTAGTAGCAACATTTTGATTTGTTGTTATTTACAGTTTTTCATAATCAACGACATGTTTTACCATTTTTACACTTTTAAAAAACACTAATCATATGCAAATTTTTATTGTTGAAATTTGTACAAATTTTTCATAACTCGTACAAACTTTTAACCGTTCAATTTCCTTTCTTTTTTTATTTTACAAAAAAATATATTTTCACATCTATAGACGAACCCTAGTAGTGTATTGTTGTATTTAAATTTAACATCTAATAAATCATGCATATAATAAAAAATAGCTAATTCACAATAATAAACAATTTTGTCGTAATGTAAACTAGTATTTATTTTATAATTATAATTCAAGAATTGCAAAAAAATTAAATTTATGCGTTGGTATTTATATAATTTTAAAGAAATGTAACATCAAATAGGTTTCTTAATAATTGTCACTAGCTTTTAAGAACTACCATTCTAAGTTTCGTATTTATAAGTTTTAAGTACTAAATATTGTGAGAGATTGTATTTCAAAGAATTTGCAAGATATTCCCATTTATAATAGAGTCAAAAATATGACTTCATTTATAACAAAATATCCCGACATGGTTCATCTTGTAAGAATTCATACTTATTTTGCTGAATATGGAGAGGTCTTTATAGAACTTTATTTGAATGCTGTTACGTAAGGAAGAAAGATTTCTTAATCATTGTCACACTAGCTGTCAAGGCTTTATTGAAGAAAATTTATCATCCAATTTACTTTATCTGTTCGTGTGCACAATACTCCGAGACCGTTTATATTTCGGGAATTTTCATAATATCCACATTTATAAGAGCTCCAAAACTGTCCTCATCTCTAAGAGAAACAACCCGGCTTATAGATGGTTGTTATTTATGCATATATTCCTTCCCTTCTCTTTCAAGGAGAGGAAAGTTCTATTATAAGAAATATCGCATTTTTTTGTAAGTGTTTTATAATAAAAATATAACTATAATTCAACATGGAAATATTATGTTGTATATCAAGAATCAAATCCAAAACTGTGTCAACATCACATCAGTATGAAGTAATATGCATTTTCAATCTGCCTATTTTAAAACTGTAAACATTCATTTTATGGTCCATTTTGAATGAAGGAAGTTATGACAATGAATAATAATGTTGGAAGAATAATTGGAAGTTTCAAACATGAAACTTACCAATTATTTCTAAGAAAATTTAAATTATATTTATTTGTAAATTTAATTTTGTAGTTCACAAAACTAAGAGAAAACTAAGACACTAAACTAGCTGTTCTAAGTTTTGTACTACAAAATAACTTTACTAAGTAAACTTAGTTTAGTAAACTTAGTTTACTTAGTTTGTAAACTTAGTTTACTTAGTTTAGTAAACTTAGTTTACTTACTTTAGTAAACTTAGTTTAGTAAACTTAGTTTAGTAAACTTAGTTTACTTAGTTTAGTAAAATTAGTTTAGTAAACTTAGTTTAGTAAACTTAGTTTAGTAAACTTAGTTTTTAGTAAACTTAGTTTAGTAAACTTAGTTTAGTAAACTTAGTTTATTTAGTTTCGTAAACTTAGTTTACTTAGTTTAGTAAACTTAGTTTAGTAAACTTAGTTTAGTAAACTTAGTTTAGTAAACTTAGTTTAGTAAACTTAGTTTAGTAAACTTAGTTTAGTAAACTTAATTTAGTAAGCTTAGTTTAGTAAACTGAGTTTAGTAAACTTAGTTCAGTAAATTTAGTTTACTTAGTTTAGTAAACTTAGTTTACTTAGTTTAGTAAACTTAGTTTACTTAGTTTAGCAAACTTAGTTTACTTAGTTTAGTAAACTTAGTTTAGTAAACTTAGTTTAGTAAACTTAGTTTAGTAAACTTAGTTTAGTAAACTTAGTTTAGTAAACTTAGTTTAGTAAACTTAGTTTACTTAGTTTAGTAAACTTAATTTACTTAGTTTAGTAAACTTAGTTTACTTAGTTTAGTAAACTTAATTTAGTAAACTTAGTTTACTTAGTTTAGTAAACTTAATTTAGTAAACTTAGTTTACTTAGTTTAGTAAACTTAATTTAGTAAACTTAGTTTACTTAGTTTAGTAAACTTAATTTAGTAAACTTAGTTTACTTAGTTTAGTAAACTTAATTTAGTAAACTTAGTTTACTTAGTTTAGTAAACTTAATTTAGTAAACTTAGTTTACTTAGTTTAGTAAACTTAATTTAGTAAACTTAGTTTACTTAGTTTAGTAAACTTAATTTAGTAAACTTAGTTTACTTAGTTTAGTAAACTTAATTTAGTAAACTTAGTTTACTTAGTTTAGTAAACTTAATTTAGTAAACTTAGTTTACTTAGTTTAGTAAACTTAATTTAGTAAACTTAGTTTACTTAGTTTAGTAAACTTAATTTAGTAAACTTAGTTTACTTAGTTTAGTAAACTTAATTTAGTAAACTTAGTTTACTTAGTTTAGTAAACTTAATTTAGTAAACTTAGTTTACTTAGTTTAGTAAACTTAATTTAGTAAACTTAGTTTACTTAGTTTAGTAAACTTAATTTAGTAAACTTAATTTAGTAAACTTAGTTTACTTAGTTTAGTAAACTTAATTTAGTAAACTTAGTTTACTTAGTTTAGTAAACTTAATTTAGTAAACTTAGTTTACTTAGTTTAGTAAACTTAATTTAGTAAACTTAATTTAGTAAACTTAGTTTACTTAGTTTAGTAAACTTAATTTAGTAAACTTAGTTTACTTAGTTTAGTAAACTTAGTTTACTTAGTTTAGTAAACTTAATTTAGTAAACTTAGTTTACTTAGTTTAGTAAACTTAATTTAGTAAACTTAGTTTACTTAGTTTAGTAAACTTAGTTTACTTAGTTTAGTAAACTTAGTTTACTTAGTTTAGTAAACTTAGTTTAGTAAACTTAGTTTAGTAAACTTAGTTTACTTAGTATAGTAAACTTAGTTTACTTAGTTTAGTAAGCTTAGTTTACTTAGTTTAGTAAGCTTAGTTTACTTAGTTTAGTGAACTTAGTTTACTTAGTTTAGTAAGCTTAGTTTACTTAGTTTAGTGAACTTAGTTTACTTAGTTTAGTAAACTTAATTTAGTAAACTTAGTTTACTTAGTTTAGTAAACTTAGTTTCGCAAACTTAGTTTACTTAGTTTAGTAAACTTAGTTTACTTAGTTTAGTAAACTTAGTTTACTTAGTTTAGTAAACTTAGTTTACTTAGTTTAGTAAACTTAGTTTACTTAGTTTAGTAAACTTAGTTTACTTAGTTTAGTAAACTTAGTTTACTTAGTTTAGTAAACTTAGTTTACTTAGTTTAGTAAACTTAGTTTACTTAGTTTAGTAAACTTAGTTTACTTAGTTTAGTAAACTTAGTTTACTTAGTTTAGTAAACTTAGTTTAGTAAACTTAGTTTAGTAAACTTAGTTTAGTAAACTTAGTTTAGTAAACTTAGTTTAGTAAACTTAGTTTACTTAGTATAGTAAACTTAGTTTACTTAGTTTAGTAAGCTTAGTTTACTTAGTATAGTAAACTTAGTTTACTTAGTTTAGTAAGCTTAGTTTACTTAGTTTAGTAAGCTTAGTTTACTTAGTTTAGTGAACTTAGTTTACTTAGTTTAGTAAACTTAGTTTACTTAGTTTAGTAAACTTAGTTTACTTAGTTTAGTAAACTTAGTTTACTTAGTTTAGTAAACTTAGTTTACTTAGTTTAGTAAACTTAGTTTAGTAAACTTAGTTTAGTAAACTTAGTTTACTTAGTTTAGTAAACTTAGTTTAGTAAACTTAGTTTACTTAGTTTAGTAAACTTAGTTTAGTAAACTTAGTTTAGTAAACTTAGTTTAGTAAACTTAGTTTAGTAAACTTAGTTTAGTAAACTTTGTTTAGTAAACTTAGTTTACTTAGTTTGGTAAACTTAGTTTAGTAAACTTACTTTGGAGTACGAAACTTAGTACAACTAGTTTAGTGTGTTAGTTTTCTTTTTCCCTTAATTTGTATGTGTAATTACTTAATATAACACTTTATATTTTATTTATATAAATGAAATAAATCAAGAATACACAATATACCCATATACACCACCCATGGAAATTCAACAACTATTTCTATAAAAATAAATCCTATAAGTAAACTCGAAAGAAGATCAAAAACGGACTTATTACCTATCTTCTCTGCGAGTTCAAAAGTCCCCTAAAGTGCCCTTGACATGACAAGCGAGATGACAGAACGAGATAGACTTAAATACGAACCCACTGTCCTACATCAATGGCAATGAATACCGATTTTAAAGCTTGAACTCTTTTACCGAGTTACACAATGTTGATGGAGCATTGAGTCCGTGTATGGTTGATAAGCGTTGTGCCAGTGGTATCAGGTGAAAAGTAGTCTCTAAAAACACTCCTTTTTCGAACGTTCGAACGTGATATCTTCTTGATGGATAGAATATGGGGAGGGAGTCAGGGGGTAACGAAGTCGTAAAGAAGTTTTTGCTGTAGATAGAACCCTCGATCAGCTAGGTAATTTACAAGCTGGCAAAGGAGTCTTGGTGAAAGGGGGGAAATGTATCACCTATTCTTCTGTAAGAAATGAATTATATCTCCTGCTTCGATGTAGGTTCAAAAAGGCAATTTCGTTTGACTGTGTGTGTTTTTTCTGCTGCGTGGAAGTCATAAACTTGAAAGGTGGTACTTTGTTATTTGTGTTAAATTGTGATTTATATGCGTAGACTGGGATCAGTATTGCGTTTTTAAGAAGAACAAAATCTTCCCATCAAGTTGTGTGTGTAGCATTTTATTATGTATTTACAAACTAAGTGTATTTATATATTTATCAAAATAAAAAATTGTGTCGTATAAATATTTTTTCATTTCAGCAATGTAGGGTTTGAAATTTACCCACAACTGAGATTTTACTAGAAAAGTGAGAAAATTATTCTTAAACATGGGACACCCTCACCTTCAAAGTTATGATATAATAGTAAAGTAATACAGGGTGCTCACAAATTGTTGACGGATGGTCATTGTTTGGCTGTATCAAATTTAACTGAATTTGCATAATAAAACATTATTTTTGTCCAACTACTTCGTTTATATTTTAAACAAGCTACTTGTATCGAATTGAAATTCATTTCGAAGAATCACCACATATCTTTTTTATGTTTGTTCTCTGTTTAATATAATTGTATGGCCTGTTGGTATCTATATGTTCTATCCATCTAATCGTCCGTCTGTTCTATCCTTCCCCATGTTTGGCCCATATACTCGCCAGAAAACTTTAATGGCCAAACAATTCTGATAGTATGGCATACGACTCTTACCAAGAATGGTAACACTAGGCTGGGTTAATTTTACACTACGTAGGGTTAATTTTACACTTGGTAGGGTTCACTTTAATTTACAGTACACTCATAGATTAGATTTTTTCTGGAAAAATAAAATTAATATACGAATTTTATGCGGAGTGTTTAATACTAAAATGAAATTGAGGTTCATTAACCCGTGACATACACAGGAAAAGACGCATTGAAGAACCCTCAATGAAGCTCTAAATATGTTTAATTAGGTACGTTAAATATTATGTTGAATAAAAATGATGAAATGCAATGTTAAATGAGCTTTTCAATTCATTTAATGGGTAAAATACTTTACTTACTCTTGTTTTGAGCACTTTTTACAGATTGAGGTCATACGCTCCATATAAATATATTGAATATAATATTCGCAGAAAAATATAGTCTTTCTGTCCTTGTTTTTGTAGCATTCGACGCACCTTCTATAGGTAAATATGGTCTTCACTAATCATGATATGGTCAGACATGGTCTTCCGTCGAAACAGTTTCAAGTAATGTTCGTAACCTTTCAGTTTCAGCCTCGTAACTAACCACGCCAAGATGACTAGAACAAAGAAATGGACAAATTCTAAGTCACGAGATTGCATACCCACGTGGTACAATTCAAATACACCAGAATACTTTCCCCGTTCAAGTATGGAACCTTAAACTCATATCAGCAAACAAAGTTTCGCTCACTTTTAAACAAACCCGAACAATAAATGAATGCATAGCGGAGTCATAGGGTATAACATGGCAGACGACCTTGCTAGCGAGTTAAATCAAATTCAAAACTACACAAAAATGTATTTAAATTGCCTTAAACTCTTTTAAAGCTCATATAATACACTATACAAATAACCTAATAGGAAATTCCATTATTTAAAGGTAGGATTAGAAATGTAAAGATGTATTATAGTGGATATCACAGGGATATTAGTAATAAAAAAGTCATTGATCCTTTTCTTCTGTGTTCGTTTTTTTATTCTTTTCACACAAAAAGGAAATTGCGGATTTCTCTGCACACAATGCTATCTTGTTGAAACATGAATATTGAAATTCGCAGGGGAGTCAAGAGCAAAGACTCTTCCGCGATCGATATTGTCCTATTTCATGACTTTTATCCATTTAAATATATGCAGGATCGATTTTGACAATTTCATACTCATTGCTTTCTACATGAGATATTACTGATAAAAATTACTGTTAGGAATTATCATTCACAAAAGCTTTATTCTCAGAGAAGCGTTAAATTAACAGTCTTTCAAATGGATTTCGTTTGCTCCAAATGTTTGTGTTACCTTGCATTGTGTTAAAGTTGTATTGATACTTCGAATAGTAGTATTTTCTTTTCTACAAAAAAAATTTTGTAAAACATTTTGTAATATTTTTTATACTTAGATATAAGTATAATCTTGCATTATTCTTATAAAAGTTTTTCTATTTGGTACGTCCAACTATTAAAAACGTAGTGCCTAAGAAATATATAATTTTTAAACTTTTTCAATGTCAAATGAGTTTCAACTTCTTCAATTTAAAATACAATTTTTAATAACAAGTTTAAATAAATAAAGAAATCAACCATTTGTCTGGAAACTCTAACGTTGACTACGCAGAACAAATTAAAATTAGTCTGTACTGTAAGTCGCCAATATAACTATATTTATAGATTTCAATTCTATCATATGGTGTTTGAATAGTACATATACTTTTAATTCAATAGATAATATTTAAGTTCCTGTATTAATAAAAAGGAATTATACTACTTTTGAGGAAATATGTAAAATTATCGGCAAATATTGCTTCGTTGTGTGATATCTCAATACTATAAAATAAGATAAAATGCTAGTTGAATAATTTTGTTTATTATTTTATATTTAATATCACTAAGCTACTTGTTAATCAATTATTTATAGTTCAGAACTAAAATTATTGGATTGCTTATTGATAAATTTCGAGAACGTTTAGATAAAATAACAGATTCAAATTCATTTTAGATAAAGTGAATTATTTTCGGAAACATAGTATAATCTTTAGTAATCGTTTATTTTTTAATAACATTTTCAATTCAAGCAATCATGCAATTAATATTATGTTTGCACGAAAATCTTAATAAATGAAACTGAGGCATACTTTTTACTAAAGTATGCTTTATTAAAAATATAGAACGACGTATGAGGCATACTTTAGTAAAAAGTATGCCTTATATGTTGTGCAATATATTTTTAACTCGAATAATGTATAAACTTTAACATTTGATTGTTAGTTAAAAAATGGGTAATTCTCTTTCAATTAATTCCAAACTTATCTTCGAATTTGAGGTATTGTAAACAATTATATTTTTAGAGTTTTCTTAGGACAAGTAAATTGAGAACGATTAGTAGTCTTTTGCAAGTGAATAGTTTGTATTACTGGACTTGCCAAATGTTTTGATGACAGTTCCTCATAAAAGAGTTTTGCATAAAAGTAACTTTGATATAACAGGGCTTTGTTAATCTCAATTAGATGTGCCCTAATACCAGGAATTCCTGTTTACTTTAACTTGGATTAATATTTATTTGACTGAAATTTGGTAACACATTACACATGTATACTGAACTTATTTTAAATTGTAGTTCCAAAATAATTGAACTTTCAGTATTTTACAAGTTTACATAAATCTAATAATTAAAAATTAATAATTAAAATATAATTAATTTTTTATACAATTTTACGATTAATAACAACATTTAAAGAAGAAATTAAGATATTAAACGTAGATTCATTAAAATAACTTGTGCAATTAAGAGTTCAACTAAATCACTAAAGAAAATATAAAGCTTTCTACCAGTTGTTTCGACAAACATAGGGTCTCAGAATGTTAGCTGTTATTGTTATTTGTTTTAACTTATTTGATTCTATAATGATAAAACTCATTATACTAGTTAGGCTAATCAGAACAAGGAGACACGATTTAAAAAAAATCAAAATTTTTGCTACTCGAGCCAAGGATGATACTAAAATGCTGAGAAAAGTTTCTAAAGGTATTAAAATGGTGAAATTTAACATATAGATGAGAAACGACATACAAAGAATAAGAACACCTAAAAACACATTTTTATTTTTGAATTTCCTTAAACTTTTAGAAGATACTATTATTTAATAAAATCATCTTTCTCTAAAGAAGTGAATATACAAAATAATTTCTAAAAATAGAAAAATTTAGAGTTAGACTTTTTACTTTTTAGTATAAAGTCTAACTCTAAATTGTAATGAGCTTTAACTAAGGTTTAGTGCATTAAAAATATATTACTTATGGGTGACCTGGCCATTAAGGTGTCACAAAATGGCGGGCATCTAGTATTTCAGAATGTGTAAAGACACAACCGTTGAATTTATCATTTATAATTTCAGAATGTTGAAATACTAATTAACTCGACGGCATAGAATGTGTCTTATTTACATTGCATTTCTGTAAATATTTGAAGATTTAATGTAAGATAACTAATATACTAGAGTTGACGAAAATTTAAGATATTATGCATTAACGTGATACCTATTAAGTATAAATCTCCCCATGAGGATAACTATATATAATGTTTGCCTATGTCCACATTAAATGGGGATTCTAATACAGAATCAGTTTGATCGAGTATTTCACTGCATTTCAATGTAACTAAAATGCGTTCGTAGGTCCTTTACATTGACGGTTTGGTACATATTTGCTTCTACTCATTTAACCATGGTCTATCACATTCACTCTTGAAACGTACCGATACCCATGTGTAACTATACTTTAGCCGATTCAATATTTATGAAGTAAATTCTGTGTTCTGTTATTTGATTCTTCACTCAAGTATGTGCATGGAATAAGATATCGATTATGCTCCAAGTATGGCAAGGATTTCGAATATTCTCGTGATAATTGAAATATTTTGGTTATAAATATATTTTATAGTAAAAAAGTGACTCCTAAGAATCATTTTAATGTTTAGTTTGATAAAAGTTTGAAGTACCTAAATGTGCAAACATTGAACAACACTTTTGTGTTACAAACGTTGTGTCTGAAAACGGTGTACCCATATTTGCATATAAAAACAAAATATGTTTAATATACTAGAATTAACGCGAAATTATTTTGTTTCTAAAAATATATTGACTAATCATTAATATTATGATTAGAAAATGTATTCCTTCTTACATTTTGAATTTACTTTTATTATAATAATTATATTGTCCAAATATTTATATTGTCCGAAGTTAAATATTTTATTAAAATAATTATATTTTATTATAATTATTATGTTTTTATTATAATAATCCTATGATATCATACTAATTATCTTTTATTATAATAATTATATTTTATTATAATTATTTTAGTACTTATATATATTTTAAATAGGTATCATTAGGACTAAACGTTAATAAAAGCTTTTTTTTCCGCAATATCGACTAATTTTATATACAATATTCATAATTGTTTCACTTATTTTTCATTAGTAAAAATAAAATTTCAGTGACATATAATTTTTTGTGTCAAATATAATAAAAAATTATTTTATTACTTGTCAATTTTTAAATAGATAATGAGTGTAAAATGTAATTTAGAAAAAAAATGCAATGTACTTTTAGATAATTTATTATTAAATCCAGTTGTAGGGGCTCGCATTTAATTTACAAAAAGTCCTGTAAGTCTATTCTTGTTCAAGTAACTAGTTTTCTTAATGTATTTCTTAATACAAATACCAATTACTGTATTACTGTTAAGAGCAGTAATTTATATCTGGTTCTTTTAAATATATAAATAATAGTGAATTTCAACATATTCAATTTGTATATGAAAAAACAACATTTAAACTTTTGATGAGTATTCCGTAACATTTCAAATACCTTTTACTGGACAGGGTTTATACTTTTCTCTTAAAACATATCATAATAATCTTCCCATCAAATTGATACTTAGAAAATGCAATAATACACCATTTTGCCATTGTAGTATATGATATTCAAAAGAAAAATTAAATGGCGAACTTTTAAAGCAGTTATTTTTATTATAACAAAGGGTTTAAATTAAAAATGATTTAAAATCTCTTAAAATACTTATGATAAAACAAGTATTTCTAAAATTTTTGTAATAAAAAAATTATGTTATTCACTGTGCATATTTTAAATCATTAGATATGGATAATGGATAATGAATCTTCTATGTATCTTTTTTTTTTCATTATTTCTTTATCTAATTTCAAAGGAGTCTTAAATCTGTTATTGGTATTTTTTTTCCTGAAAAGTAAAAATTGTTTCGTTTTTTACTAATTTCTATTATTTATTAGAAGTTAAACAAAATAAAAGTTTATTGACAATTCACTATTTTATTTTTGAAATTCATAACTTAGGACATATATTTTAACTATTCGCAAATGACACATCATCCTCCCATTAATAATTATTCTACTTGTCTGTAGGATACGCTAAAAAGATAGAAAAATGGGCATCTATACTCCATAACAATAGAAACACGATACGAGCAAACTATACAAGAAGAAATCGAAGCAAGAAGGTTATTCTCTTGTATTAGGCGGAAAAACAAAGTGCAGCTGACTGAAAACAGCATTTGCTTCAGATTTATTCAGCCACTGCGTAAAATAGTAATGCAACTAATGGAATACTTGGACGAGATGAAGCGGGGATGGAAATCATTAAAGGTAAATTAAACTGAGATCTAAAAGAAAACAGAGATGCGTATAAGTGTTTAGGTCACTACAAAAGGACAGTTTAGTACCAAATTAAGTCCGTGGAGTGTAGTTACGAGGTGATAGTGGCACTTACTGTAGCTTCCTAAAGATTCAAAGCCTTTCGGTTAAATAAATACCTATTCTATATTTGGAATCTGGCAAGAAAACATTCAGTCCACAATGCGAATTCTTTCAAATGCTCCGAATAAAAAGATGATTTTTTTTTCTATTTTTGTTTCCAGTAAGGTAAATGATTCAAGTATCGGAAATCGTTGCCTGGGTTTTTGTTTGTTGGGTTTGTCATATCAAATGGTTTTTAAAGAAACAATGAACATTTTCGATACATTTATTGTTGTTTTGGAATATTATTGGTAGTAATACTGGGATAATATATTCGAACATTTAGCATTTTTTCTAAATAATAAAAAATGGGACTACATAAATTATGAAAAATTGGACAACATGTATATCGGTGTTTAGAAATAAATGGTTTGCAATGTCAAGTTATATATTATACCATTATTGTTTCAAATAGTTGTACATATATTGAAAATCTATTATAAGTACATTTAAATATATCGTATATGCATTTATTTTAATGTCTTTAGTGAAGTAAAGGTTCAAGACAGAATTTAGGAAGTGTTCCCTACACTATAAAAAAAGGTACTCAAAAATGAGTTCCTGAACATACTTGTTTTTCCTTGAGAACAATTGCATAATAAATGAGCGATGACGAGCGCAAATTTCAGTAACAGTACTCTCTCAAAATTGAGCAGTGTGATTTAATATTGCTAATATCAGCTTCTGTTCAAGCCATCTTTGGTTTGAAAATAATAAAAACTTTATAATTTTATTAATACAAATATAATAAGTTTTTTTAATTTTAATTGTTCCACAAGACATTTTTTTGCGAATAATTGTTATTGTAACATTTTTAAAACCTTATTACATACCTAACTAAATTTTTGCATGTGTAAAACAATTAAACAATTTATATATTTTAAAAAGTTGAACTTAGTTAGATTTCCATTAAAAAAATTAGAAAATATATCTCCAAATTAGAATATATTTCCAATTTAGAATATATTTCCAAATTAGAATATATTTCCAATTTAGAATATATTTCCAAATTAGAATTAGAATATTTCCAAATATGAAACATGCAAAAACCATTTTCTATAAGTATGTAGAACATTTAAAAAAAAGTTTCAAGATTCTAACAAAAAAAAAACACTAATGCGCATAAAACATTTCGAAATAAATACGTTCAAATTTAATAATATGAGAAAATTGCATTTTTATGAAAAACATATTAATGAAACATTTTTTTGCAAAAAATATGGTTTATATACACATTAGATGGAACACTTGTATAGTTGGGCTTATAAATATAAAAAACAGTGTTATTTATAGCAAAAAATTAAATAATAATCATAATTTTGATAGATTTTTGTTATTTTGAAAATCCACTTTACCCTTAAAAAACTACAAATTATATTAAATGCCTTCTATTGTTATTGCTATAGTAATTGTGGTATCAGACCATCATGAGCTGTTAAAAATAAGTATTCAAAAATAAGTAAAATGTGCTCATTTTTGATTATATTCGATGCTTATCATAGCTCCGAATACATAAGTTTCATTTTTGAAAAAAGCCATGTACTCAAAAATTAGTAAAACTGAATAAAAAGAGCAGTAGCTTGCTGTGGTGTTTTAGCAAAAAAAAAAGGAATACAAGAGGGTAGACATGACATTATTGAAATATATTTAAACTTTAGGTTCAAGCTAAGATAATATTTAAAGATAGGAACATTTAAGTGGGTGCCTACGAGATTGACCCACTGGGACGACGCAGGACTGATTACATGAAGATTTTCAACATGAATGATAGGGTGTTGCCACTACTAAGTTACAAGTTTATATGCATAGGTTGTTCTTACAAAGGTTGCTCTTCAAACAAGCAGGGATGATGAGAAAATGGGCATTGGTATCTTACACTTGCCTACACAGGCTGTCTTCATTAATCATTTTTAACAAATATCGATAATTGCAACTTAGACTTGCCGGGAATCGAACTCACGTCTGCAGCATCGTTGTACTCAGTTTTATAGGTTAAGCTATCAAGGCGATTGTTAGAAAAGTGTGCCGAAAAAAGGTTTAAAAAGGTGTATAATATTAAAAAGGTGTGCCAAAAACTGGGAAGTAAAATAATAATAATAACTCAGTTTCCATTTAAGCAATCGACATCAAGCAATTTGGAAAACCATCTTCTGAACAAATATTTTAAATTTGGCAGTTCGCTTTGTTAAGATGGCTTGAACAGAAGCTGATTTTAACAATGTTAAATCACACTGCTCATTTTTGTGAAAGTACGATTACTTAAATTTGAGTACGTCATCGCCATTTTACGATGCAATTGTACTTAAAGAAAACTAGTACGTTCATTCATTTTAAGCACTTTTTTCTTTACAGTGTGTATACATTTCTAAGAACAATTTAATACTTCCCAAAATTCTTCTCCAATCCAAAAAAAAATATTGAATTATTCTTTAAATAATATTCGTAATATGCGATATTTCTGAATTAAATCAATGAGCTAAACCATGCACAATCATAAATTCATTCCGGATACAATATCCAAGTTACTTCTTCCTTAAGGAAATTGATTTCTTAAAGAAAGAGCCCATTCGACAGTTGATAGAATCCAAAGCCTAGCCCAGTTTGTCCAAGATAGCAAACATAGTGGCCCTATAGGGGCCTTAGAGCAAGAAAGTGTGCTTAATCAATTTTCGGGCACTTCCCCGCGACGTGAGTTTAAGGAAACGAAACGTGTTCTGGATGGAAACACTGAGAGAGCAGTAAATCGGAATAAAACAAAGGAGACTACTATGCGTACATTTTATTCTTTTAGGAACTGAACAAACTTGAACTTATGATGTTAAATTCAATTAAAATAACTATCTGATTTTTGTAAGTATTCAAAAAGTATCGTGGGAGTTTACTATGTTTTTCTTTAGCAAGTCCATAATTTAATTTATTTAATATTTATTAATATTTTTAAGAAGGAAATATGTTGCATATTGTTTACTAATTGTGCTTGGATTATTGAACTTAAATTGCTTTATATGCTTATTTGAAAATAGTTTGCATAATAGTAAATGGTTTGCAAATGGTTTGTCATGGAAATATCAAAAGCTTTTCGAATTATGGGACACGAGCACAAAAAAAATTCAATTCGATAAAGTAACATTTTTAAAATTAAAAACACAATTAAAACTCTTTTTCTCTTTTAACACCACCCCCCCCCCCCAAAAATAAAAATTACTCTTATTTAAAAACATTTTAAGTTGTAGTATGTTAGAATTTATGTTTATTAGTATTAAGAAAGTACATATTATCAAGTTAAACACTTACCTCAGTGCAAAAATATAATATAAAAAAATTGGATATCTGCATTGTCAACAAAATGTAGAATTTGATTATTAAAAACACTTAATATAGGTTAAAATCTTATAATGCATAATTTTAAAATATTGAGTAAATATCAAATGCACAGTTCTAGATAATGTATTAATGTACCTAGAAAAAATAATTTTTAAACTTACATTGTTGATATATAGTTTGCTACTTTTTTTTGGTTATGTTATAGTTACCAGAAAATATTTAAATTAAAAAACAATACAATTAACAATTCAAACAAAGTATATGCATTGATGTATGTGTATAAGATGAGTGATAAACTTTACATAATTAAGTCCATATGCACTCGCAATCGAATTTGACAATATTGATGGGTCGAATATCGAAACCGTCAAATATCGAGTTGCTATGGTGATGTCTAAGCATTTATGTGGTTTATTGGAAGTAAAGAATAGCAAATAAATTTGTCATTAATTGAAAAGATTTACAATAAAGGAATTTTAATAATTGATATACAAACATTATTAATATTTTTAAAAAACTAAAGCTCGCTGATTTCATTTTTAACATTATATTTATTTTTAATATCAACAGCGATTTCAGTTTTATAAAGCAAACTAATGTTGGTTGGGTATACATTTTAAATTAAATTGTATATTTAAAAATAAAACATATACTCATTTTATGTTCAAAATTTAAAAATCTCATAAAAAAATTAACAATAATTGCATAAAAAATATACTTCTTAAAAATAGACATAAATTTTTGAACATTTTTACACATTTCTATGAAACAAATTATTTTTTTACTTCCGCATTCATTCCACACCTTTCAGAGTTTCTATTCTCGATAGGAAAACTGTTTGAAAGTAGCAGGTATTTTTCAAACCAAATTTCAGAAGTACATTGTGCTTAAAAGAATTCTACTTTAACGTTTGAAAATCTCAATAATAATTCAATAATAGCTACATTAAAAATATACTACTTTAGACTATACATAAAATGAAAATAAAGAGTAGACATGTGTATGAAAACAAATTAATTTATACTTCCGCATTCATTCCACACCTTTCAGAATTTCTATTCTTGATAATAAAACAGTTTGAAACTGGCAGGTATTTTAAAAACCAATTTTCAGAAGTACATCGTGCCGAAAAGACTTCGAGAATTCAACTTTAACTTTCGCAAAATCCCAATAATAATTCAATAATTGCTACATAAAAAATATACTACTTCATTCTAGGCATAAATTGAAAATATACCTTACACGTGTGTATGAAAACAAATTAATTTTTACTTCCGCATTCATTCCACACCTTTCAGAGTTTCTATTCTCGATAAGAAAACAGTTTGAAAGTGGCAGGTATTTTAAAAACCAATTTTCAGAAGTACATCGTGCCGAAAAGACTTCGAGAATTCAACTTTAACTTTCGCAAAATCCCAATAATAATTCAATAATTGCTACATAAAAAATATACTACTTCATTCTAGGCATAAATTGAAAATATACCTTACACGTGTGTATGAAAACAAATTAATTTTTACTTCCGCATTCATTCCACACCTTTCAGAGTTTCTATTCTCGATAAGAAAACAGTTTGAAAGTGGCAGGTATTTTAAAAACCAATTTTCAGAAGTACATCGTGCCGAAAAGACTTCGAGAATTCAACTTTAACTTTCGCAAAATCCCAATAATAATTCAATAATTGCTACATAAAAAATATACTACTTCATTCTAGGCATAAATTGAAAATATACCTTACACGTGTGTATGAAAACAAATTAATTTTTACTTCCGCATTCATTCCACATCTTTCAGAGTTTCTATTCTCGATAAGAAAACAGTTTGAAAGTGGCAGGTATTTTAAAAACCAATTTTCAGAAGTACATCGTGCCGAAAAGACTTCGAGAATTCAACTTTAACTTTCGCAAAATCCCAATAATAATTCAATAATTGCTACATAAAAAATATACTACTTCATTCTAGGCATAAATTGAAAATATACCTTACACGTGTGTATGAAAACAAATTAATTTTTACTTCCGCATTCATTCCACACCTTTCAGAGTTTCTATTCTCGATAAGAAAACAGTTTGAAAGTGGCAGGTATTTTAAAAACCAATTTTCAGAAGTACATCGTGCCGAAAAGACTTTGAGAATTCTACTTTAACGTTTGAAAAATCACAAAAATGCTTCCATTTTGTCACGTACTTATCTTGACGTCAGAGACGAATGGCAACTTGAGTTAGTCTGCCAAGAAAAACATGTTATTTGAAAATTTATTCGACAGGGAAACATTTTAAGATTCGTTTCACATCCATCACCGAAAACATTTACAAATCCCTTTCACTATATTTTGATCCAAATCCTATATATAAAATGCAATATGGTTTAAAAACAAACGACTAACATAAATTTCTATTTAGATTTTCTTATACGAAAATTAAATATTTTCAAACGCGAATTTCTTATATGGCCAAGTGATATAAGTAAAAAAATTTCGAAAATGGACTAACATGATTTTTCTATAGTAAACAGCTATATCCTATCATTTGACCAAGTGATGTGACTCCAAGTTCAATTGTTTGTTCAGTAAAAAATTGATTGTTATTCAACTTAATTCAATTGATTGGCGATTGAATTCAAAAAATTGTCAAGGCGATTTTCGCACTTTAAATGTTCTTATGCGGGAACTGTGTTTGGACTTATACCATTGGTAACCAAATCGCACATACAGGTGCTGTCAAAAGTGAATTTTTGTAGAGATAAATTTAATATGAATATATTTTGTTTCTTGGTGAGTTCAATACAGATGGTTAAAGTGAATTTCAAGAATATTTCAAATAATATAAGAAATCAGAAATTTAAATATGTGTATGGTTAAATATTTTTTGAAGTTCTAAGCTTTCTAAAAAAAATCGAATTAATAACTGGAATCATAAATTGATTTTTTTAATTAACAGTGTATACATTGTGTACAAGATAAGGTTAAGTAAAGTTTCACAAAAACTGCTTTTGGTGTAGGAAAGATTATTTCCATTTACAACAGTCCAAAATAAGTCATATATTTTAGACGAATTGTGTAATTTGAACTTTTTAAAAAAAAAATTTTTATTATATATAAATTACGATTAATGTAAATTATTAGGATGTATTTTATAAAGAAATCAAATTTAAAAATAACTATTTTTCGTTATTAAATAAGGGAAAAGTGTATATATGTATAAATAACTGAGGATATGTGAAAACGTCCATTTCATCTAGTATTCACAAATATTTCAAAAATTACCAATATATTGCAATAATAGGGGCAACTCGTGTTTTGGACTATATTTCAAAGCAATCAGTGATTTTGTTTTTTAATTGTAGAATTTTTTTTTTAAATGATATGTTTTAATAATTTGTTTTAAATTTGTTTAAATAAGAGTAATTTTTTTTTAAATATGCAAGTTAAAAAATGCAATTGCCAGGTATAGTGGCATTAATAAAGTAAATTTATGACGTTTTTAACTTTACTTTTTTTTGTTGCTATTTTAAGTGTACTTCAAATTTTAAAGTTAAGCTCAAATACATTCATGGAGTATTATAGGAGTCAGGAGTCATGGAGTCAGATGTAAACAGTTAACAAGTACCTACTACTTCAATTTCAACATAGTTTTGAAGAGTTTATTTTTTAATTCCATGATGACTATACATTATTCGACTAGCATTTAATTAACTGAAATCCTTCTATTGAATATATGAAGGCTTTATAAGACAGTAAGAAACACTGTTATATAAAAAAAGTTAAGTTTTAAGATGAAATATTTTTTATAAATTTAAAGTTTTTGTGCATTACTAGAAAAATCATTCGACGACTTAAATCGTTCAACTCCGTGAAAGGGTTAACAACGAAAATCTGTTGAATAAGTTGAATTTTTATAAGATCTTCTAAGGTAATTGAAGAATGTAACAAAATAAAACTAGTTTTAATGTCGGTTTCAAATGAAAAATGATAGTGTCGTAAAGTTGGGGTTAGTACATTTTATTTTGCGTTGTGTTATTTTTTTGTTTAGTTGCATTATGAATCATGTTGTTGTGGAAGAAATACATATCATACACATAAATTTTAAGCGGTGCTTTATTAACTAATTAAGTTCATTATGGCAGTAGAAACTTATGGTTGGGGGGTTACGTGTAATATTAGGCTAAACTGACTCTTACGTGAACTGTTGTCGAGGAGAGTTACCGTCTGCGGTGATTCATTGGTCTCCAGTGGCTCGTAGGAAGCTGGCTTTCATGGGCGTTGTCCTTCGTTGTTCATGGAATCATCGATCTTCTTGGGTCATGGAGTCGGAACTTTTCGGTCTCAGCATGACATCGAGACTTTACCGTTGTAGGTCATGAAGTGGGGACTCTTCCTTCTTAGCATGGCATCGGGACTTTTCCGTCGTTGCGCATGGATTCGGGAGTCGATGCAGTAAAATTCACTCGTCTTTCATGGTCAAAGGCAAAGTCGTAAGTGGGGTGGAAAATCTTGAATTTCCCACGGTGGTCTCTTGGGATGGGGGTTGTAGTTCTGAATGAATTACCATGCCCTCCAATTGGGAATAGCTGCGCCCTTCTGGATAACCCCTCTTAACCAATCCTGGTATGGTCATAAAATAGCTCAGTGACGCAACTCTCCCCACATTGTAACACAGTAATAAAACCGGCGACAGTCATTCTAGATAACTAACCAAATTGCACAAAGTACATTATAGGTCAGATCCCTATGTAAAAATTGCAACGTGTGACAGCACACTGTCACAGATAGCTTGTTACATTTTTTGAATAATTAATGAGAAACTGTGTATAATCGATATATAAAAATATAATTTTTTCATATCATATGTATTCCTTGTCCACGTGTGTTTCAGGCACGTTCACAAACTACCCTCTCAGTAGACCATATGTGAATAATTTTAATAAGTAAAAAAATATCGGTTAACATTCGAATTATTTCTATGTTATCATTTTATATACAAATTAAAAATAAATAAATATTTCAAAAAGATATATCTGAATAAATTGTATATAATATATAACTATATATAAATATTTAAAAAATATCTTGTGAAATATCAATTTAATACTTACACTTAATAAGAGCTATTTTTGAAAATCGGTCGAATATTCAGATGTTCAGTATTTATTATATGTATATCAACACAGCTTATCTCTTGTTTGACATCAATTGGGTACTATAAATAATCACAGATATAAAAAAAATCACTTTAAACATCAAACTTTTTCACATCATTTTCCCAAATCATCTTTTACAAACAATTTAGACAAAACTAGTTTTCTCTTGTGTGTGTTAAATGACTCACTGGTATCCCTGAGGATCTATGCAATCACTGTTAATGTAATCAGAATCGGCAAGACGTATCGGACCAATCACCATGCTTCAATTTCCCTTGTGTTTTACCCTAACGTTGCTGATATGATATTCTTTTAGATCCCTTTAGGAGATAGATAATTGTTATTATATCTACCGAGAACAATAATTGACATTCATTATTATTATTGCTATTGGAAAATATATTTTTTTCTTATGAAGATTATTTTTATTAAAGAATTAAAAGAAATCCAAGTGCACCGCAAAGTATTACAGATTTATTATTCATTTATTATATTTAACAAAGATTTTTATAATTATTTCACTATTGTGAATTTTTCGTACAAAACTATTTTGACATAGAAATATAATGTGAATCAATATGTATTACTTATTCAAACTAATGCAAACTATAAATCTTGAAAAACTTTATAATATATATATATATATATATATATATACGAACTTTTGCGAAGTGCTTGCAGCTGCAGTTACACAAGGAACCGGGAATATATATATTAACATCAACCATGAAACAAACACACAGAATAAGTCATACATTATCATTTATTCTGTGTGTTTGTTTCATGGTTGATGTTATTAAATATATTCCCGGTTCCTTGTGTAACTGCAGCTGTAAGCACTTAACAAAAGTTCGTGTGATGTAGTGTGTCTGTATGTGTCTACTCTTCCAATCTGTGTTCTGAGTGAAAAGTTTCTGAAGGTTGGTGTGGTCCGGATAGCTCAGTGGTAGAGCACTTGTGCGCTAATCAAGGGGTTCCGAGTTCGACTCCCGGTTGGATGAACTTTTCACTCTTATTGATTTAAATATATATATATATATATATATATATATATATATATATATATATATATATATATATATATATATATATATGGTTTAAATTCACTTTAAAAACTTATTTATTTAAAAACTGCTGGAAAACAAAAAGAGAATTACGCGTTTCATCAAAACAGAACTGTTCATTGTAAACTAAAATTTTAACTATAACGGCTTTAAGTTAATAAAAGTAAATTATTTTTGCTGTTATTTTAGTAATTAAATTTAAGGTTAGCAAGTTTTTATTTTATGTTTATAGTAATGACTCTACTTTTCATAATATGTTTATGAATTCAATATTTTTGAAAAACTTCTAATATAACTTCTAGATTTCTGAATTTTTTTTAAATAACTGAAGAAAATGTGTATTATTATTTGTAAACCGCCCAAGATCAATTCACCTTCAGTGCAGTAGTTAAAATCCTCTTAGTTTTTTATACTTATCTGTAGCCCGGTTGAAAAATATGAGTCTACAATTAGCAAAGTATTGCCGCTACTTTGCAAATGTTTAAACATCAAATAGTGTGAAAATTGCATTCGTAGCACTCCGCAGTTAAAATTCGAATAAATAGTAGAAACTATTATCCGAACATGTGAAGTCGAGTTCAAAGTAAAGTGAGCAGTTTCATGTTTGATTTTACTCCGTGGTAAATTTAGGAGGCCTGATGAAGATTTAAACGGAATTTAAGCGGAAGTTCATTTATCATTCTACACAATTGGGCTGCGTTGTAGCCCAACACGTTGAACTTCAGCTCGATTAGATGAAAGGAATTGAGTGAGGGTGGTCGTCAGAGAAATAAATCGAACGCGGATAAATTGTTCAATCCGGAATTGAATGGTTAGTAAAGGGTTTTAAATGGCGTTAGAAAATAACACGTAATATATAGAACTAAAAAAAAATTATACTTTGTAAATCATAAATATAAATTAAAATGGTACAATGATATACTATTAAAAATTAGGTTGGAATTCAATATTTAATTATTAAATTCATTTAAGCTAAAATTAAAACTTGATAGGTTAATAGTATAATTAAGTTCACGTTTATTACTTTATAATGCATAAACTATTTTAAGAAACATCTTTCTTCTACTGTAAAGGATATTAGACTATGAATTTTCCATTAAAGCCAATATATTTTTAATTATTTTGTCTGTGACAGAACATATTTTGTTGACTATATCACCGAGTAAAATAAAACGTTAATATAATATGTATCAATGTTTCATGTTTATGTTTTATGGTTTTATTTGTGATTGCAATAGATTATAATGCTGTTCATAACACAGTATAAAATAACATTAAATTATCTAAATTGGCTTATCACGTGGTTTAGTTATTAACATTAATCAAAAAATATATTTAAACAAAATAATGACGTTGAAGAACGTAATCAATATCAATTATATTTTACGTCATGTTTATATATTTTAAAATGGCGCAGATTTATTTATGAAATAATATATTCTTACACAACATATTACTTACGTTTACAAAACAAAACTTAAAAAATCGCGAATCATAAAAATAACTGCCCTTATAAATACCACATTGTTTCTTAAAAATCAATAATTTTATGAACGTTTCATTTGCAGAATTTACTGCTCATTATCAATGAAAAAGAGCACATTTAAAATGTGAACTTCAAAAAAAATTTACAATCAATAATAAAATATAAAAGATAATTACTCACTCAAATCACTAATTATATTAACGCCTGAAACCTAATAACAATTATACAAACATGGACATTTAATTTTATTAGCAAAACAAACAATCTAAAAAACAACAACATTTAAACCTCCTCATGAGTTTAAAAAATGTTCGCATTTGTGACAATAAATAGGAATGTGACATATTCCCAAAAGAATAACTGCGGCCCCAAAAAATGTCATCGCCATAAAAGCCTTGTTAAGTGGATCCGAATATAATTCATTCATTGGCATTACATAAACAAATAAGGCAGAAAATTTCTCCTAAAAACTGAGTGGGTGCATTTAAAAGGATGAACGGTTCCTCTGGTTTCGATTAAAGAGGAGATCGGCTCGCCTTGTCACGTAGGATTGATTTCCAATAAGCCTGGCGACGTCTTTTCGCCAAAGAATACCGACAAAGTGCCAAGATAGGGAGGGACTGGAATAAGGGAAGATCTTGCGCTGGAGTACAGTCATAAAAAAGGAACTTTTGGGGAACAGAAGAACAACAGACTGTTGAATTGTCTTGGTGATTTTTATGGGGAGGGAGCCACAGCTTTTCTAATATGGCTGCTTGCTCAGCTATATTTATTTTTCTAAGTATTGTCGGGTTTTTTGCTGAATGTGTGTATTGTTTTTGGTTTTATAAATTTATTGAGGGATAGTCGCAGATATGAACATTGGGTTTTATACGAGTTGATTTAAATTGAGTTACTTTATGTTTAGAATTAAAAAAAGAGGAGATATAAATTTGTCAAAAAAGTTTTTTAAATTTTTTTTTCGTTTTTTTTTTTTATAAAAGGAGTCACAACTTTTATAGTTGAATAACTTATCTAATTATATACGGATGTTATAATGAGACCCATGGGGCCTAGTTGGAAAAGCGGTGAAATCGTGATTACTAGGTCTTCTTACCGAATATCGGACCCTGATCGGAAGAACGTCGAGCTCGTAGTCGGTGGGTTATGAATTTGGTCCTCGTCTTGAGAACTGCAGAAGGCTTGTAATCAAAAAGTTGCGCATGTAAGATCCTTGTCCAACGTTACACATTATCGCTATACAGGATATGGATAGTGCACTTATTTTTATTATAAGCAAATAATTTGATCGCATATTTCTACAACATTTAATTGTGTTTTTTTATTCATATAATTTTAATTTGAAAGTGTAATGACGTTGTCAATAAATTCTGAACTAATTATTGTTAAATATTGAAATAAAACATCTTCAAAATTTGTGAAAAATATTTTATCTATTTTTTAAATTTCAAGGAGCAGTTCAAAGTTGTCATAATTCAAGGAAAGCTAAAAAATACTGAAGTCATATAAAAATGAGAGTTTTTACTCAGAAGATATTCTGGTTGGTCTAAAACTGTTGTTAGATGGTCCTTGTTTGGCTGTATCACATTTAGCTATATTGGCATAATAAAGCATTATGTATATCCAACTATTTTTCTTATATTTTTACAAGTCACTTAGCTTTATTAGCAACAATGAAAGTAATTAAATTATAGCGGAAATAATAGTTTATTAAACGTACTTAAACATACAAACAATGACCATCGCCCAATAATGTGTGACCACCCTGTATTTTTTGCATGCTGTTTTTGCTTACAAAAACTCAGACTGTGCTTACAAAAACTCAGAAAATACCTACTAAAAGAGAGTAATGAAAGCAATAATTGCATACTAAAAATTTAAATTATCATTTTTAGCCTTTTTGGGCTCCCCTATCCCATAAAAGCTAAATGCACAAAACCTCCCTTGTAAATCACAATCCCAAATACACCAATTCATATTGCAAATGACATTACAAAAGACATGCTATAAGAAATAATAAATTGTGCTTTTCTTTATTCCTACTTCTGGAGAAAGAGAGAGGGCCCTTCGTGAAAACAGTTGCATTATTCCCTGTTTCTTTTCCTCTTGTATTTGATCACCTTCCCCAGGCAGCTTTTACTAGTTCTTGTATCTACTAGTTCTTTGCTAGCAGTCTTTTCTTATCAAGTGGCAGTTCCCTAAGCTGACGTTTTCTTTGTACTTCTCTTGCTCTTAGTTCTGTGCTATTTGTATTCAGAATATACTCAAGCCTCGGAGCGTTTATTTCATTCCTGATATATCCATTACTGACATGGTATTATATAAATGCACCCATTGGAATCCGTTATAGTTTTAGGAATAATATGTGGGGAACATCAAATGAATGGGCATTAGTAATTCTGGCAAGATTCATTCTGTTGAATAGATTAGCTAGCTATGCTAAACCAGATCATAATAAATGAACATCTGTAGATTCGACTCTGAAGCTGTTTTTTGTCTGATATATTCCCTAGGATGGAATAACTATGGGGTGATTTTCAAACTTGAGACATTTTTTTATGTCCGACAAAAGACTATTATTTATTTTAAATTATATATGCTGAGGGATTAGCTGTAGTGCATACTGTTCAGAGTTATTTATGTATGTTAATGTAAGAATACTCCTGAAATATTTTTATATAAATATTTAACAAAGAGAAAAAATAGAAAATGGGCTGTACGAAATGACAATCATACTTATAGGTCAAATTTAGCCTATTTCAAATTAAAAATAACTTTTAAAAATAAATAACGTAATGTAATCAATTTATAAATAGCTTCACAATTAATGTTATTTTTAGTGTATATGAGTAATTTTATTTGGACCAAGAGAAATATCAGAAAGTTTACTACTGTTTTATCTGTTACCAATAAAAATAGTTGTCAAAATTGTTCTGTAAATGGTTGCAAAATTTTTTAGATTGTTTCATGATTCAGTAAGTAGTAGAAGCCATTTTAAAATCAGATGCTGAACTAAGAGGATAATTTGAGAGTTTTAGTTTATCTTAATGTGAGTATTTTTTTTTAATGTTGTCAGGTCTGTTACCAGCTTTACTCCATTAAATGAGTGTAGTATTATTATTATCTGTTTGGTCGCCCAATACCACTGTTAGAAATATATTTATTTGAGTTATGTTGTCTTAAGCCTAAATATTTTACACTTGGTAGTAATAATATTAATTTGTCAATTCTGTACCCAGTAAAAACCTGACATGTTTATGAATTTCCATTTGCAATACAAATTTTTAATGAATATAAACTTAAGTGTTTTAAATTGTATTTGTCATGAAAACTTAGTATATAAATGACCAAGTATTTAAGATGTATTTTGTTATTTAAAAACATGCAGTGGATGAGCTTTTATACTTTTATGCGGATAGAATGTTCTTATATTTTCATCAAATTCTTAATTCCCTTAAGTTTTCTTATTTTTTTATATTTTATAACATCTAAAAAAATTCTATTTAATTAAGTCTAAAATCTTAACTTATAAAAATTTCATTGAGAATAAATGTGTACAGTTAGAAGTTTATTAGCTTAATCGTTTGTCAGCGAGGGATTGTATTACTGTAAATCTGATAGGTCTTACACATTTTAGTAAAATTTGCTTGTTTTCTTAATTTTTACAATAAAAATATTTTTGTGTAACAATAGTTAAGTTTTGACAGTTTTTGAAGATTTACGCTAATGAGCTTTTAGTGCATACATCTGCCTTTTCAGCTGCTTTTGCTGCTTTACGCTACTCAAATGTAAGAGAAAAAAATAACTGTTACCCACCCGTTTGCCAACTATTTTTCCAACAAAGCTATTGCTCTGTGAATTTTATCCCAAATCGTACGCTTAAATGTCAAAAATAACGACGTAATCCAAATCTGTGTTGGACGGTTCTTGTGACAAAAAGACAGTTAAATCCTTTGCAACGAACTAAACAAAGTTATCTGTACTTCAAGAACATATTATAAGTGTCTGAATAAATTTGAAATAATGATAAATAAATGAAATACTTTTAAATAGTATATCTAACTACATGTCTCTAATTATGTAAAACAAGGACCCTTTATATGCAAAATAACTAGTTTTGAATCAAACAAAAAGAAATAATAGTTTAAGTTATTTGTAACTTTTTAATTTCAGTATTCACGTTCGATTTCAATATTTTATATTTAATTGTCAAATTAAACCCTCATATTTGGTACATTTTACACTTTTTCAAACTAAAATCAATATATACCTCAAACATTTTGGTGAGAAGTAATGAAACTGTGTTAGTACTTTTATTTTTTAATATACAGTAATGTTTTATTTTATTATTTTTGCACAAGAAGATTATAGATGTAAAATTAACAATTTTGTATAATTTCTTATATATTTTGTAAACATTCATTTTTATTTCTTCGACACATAAAAATGAGTTATAAATATATCAAAAACTATATTTTAATTTAAAATAAATGTAACATTCATAATCATTAAATCATCTCATATACTTTAGTATACTTCCATAAAAAATTATATTCATATCGACAAAGTGTGAACGAGTAAACTGAATGTAATACAAACATTTTTGAATCCAAATCAAGTGTTGTAACACTCTTAAATCTTATAATCTGATTTGAATTTATTTTATATTATTTTTAATTGTGTGTATTCTTAATACAATAATAGTCAAATTGAATACTTTTTAATCCTCTTATTTATCGAATATGCAATCTGTAATAAATTAAAAGCCTTAGAACATCAGTAATTACTATTATAAAATGTTAAAGTATTGACGAATATCCTAAAATGCTTTATTCTTACATACATTTCCAAGTTTAAAAGAGTCATTTTATACATATTTCCCATTTTTAGCGGGTAATATTTCAGAAGAATTTTAATGTTTGTGTATATACAATTAAATTAAATACTCACCAATATTCAATCCTTCATATTTAAACTTTGTAAACTATTAAAAAAATACTAGCATTACTTTTCGTTTAAACGTTTTAATTGGTTATCTGATTTCTAATTAGTTTTAAGCAATCGAAATTTCAAAACTGAATGGTTACATATCACTTTACATTTAATTAAAAATTACAGTAAAGCTCTAGCGAGTCAAAAATTATCAAAAGACAGTACATGAATGATATATCTACCCTTTATTAGTAAATTAGCTTTTTAATTACAAATGTACAACGCTAATACTCTAAATCTGCTTTGATTTCATAGAAGGGCCCCTATCATTGAGAACTGAACTGACGGATCAATGTGCAACTGCTCTGAATACCCACTAAATAGAGTATTGCAGTGAATGGGTGTCTAGAAATGTTATTCAGACAGCTTGTTAAAGTGATCGTAATGAAGATGTAAGAGGTGAAATTATTTCGCTGGGCTCAGTGCTCAAGTCTTAATGAGTTCCAAAATGGGATTTGGCGAAAGTTCAGAATAGGTTGGGAAAGGGTTAGCAAAGCTCTGGATAAAATTTAATTTAAAATAAGCACATAAACATTTTCTATAAATTATTATAAAGGATTTGAATACTAAGGTTTGGAAATAAAGCCACTTTCTGTGCATTTAGATTGAATCTTTATCAAGTGTATTCATATACAAAGTAAAGAATCTTACGTTTTTAAATAGGCATAAGTAGATCAAGAGGGATTTTAAATTTCACTTTCTTTATACTTTTATAAATTGTAAGTCTGAGAATACTGCTCAGTTATTTTGAAAATACAATAATGACGACTCAAGGATAGTGAAGACTATATATATATATATATATATATATATATATATATATATATATATATATATATATATATATATATATATATATATATATATAAGGTGTGCTCGTTCTCGCGCTGTCTGACGGATGGCGGGGAAAGCAACTATTTGACGTCATAGTGACGCCTATCTTCGCCTTCTGTGGGCGTGTCTAATGCTCACGTTTGTGAGGTGCTGCCATGTACTCGTTTTTTTTGTGAACAATTAAAAATAGATAAGCTAACTTCATTTAGTTACTTTTACTGCATTTTATGAGTTTAAATTATATTTTAAGGACTGCATTTAGTATGGAAAAATTGCAAAAGATTTGCTTAATAAATTTGGCGTATTAAAATAATATTAGCTGCCACGAGAGCATGTCCATGAATTTTGAAAGAGTAAAATTGGGGTAGAAAACATCAGGTCAATGGATTTGTATTGGACATATTAAATGAGTTACAATTTCAAACAAGTAAAATACGGGGACATAACAAAACAAGGACGGATTAGTAGTAAAGCTACCTGAACACAATTATTTACAGATATTTACATTATTTTGCTAATTAAAAATTAAATCACCAGTTGTTACCCAACCAGGGATCGAACCTAAGTAGCAATGCTTGAAACACACAGCCAATAAGAATGATCAAAAACCGATAGTAAGGCGGAGCAAAAATGTCAAATAGTTGCTTTCCTTGCCCACTTTCAAAAAGCGAAAAACGAGCACACCTTCTATATATAGTCTTCACTATCTTTGAATGACGACTCACTACAGGCTCCAAGCCCACCCAAGTTGGTTCCGTTTAACGCATCCAAAGCATTCCCCATTGACAATCTAGTTGTATTTTAAAATTACCTGCTCCTGATGAATTAACCATCTCTTGAGGCTAATTATTCCATTTATGTATTACTCTATTATTTAAAGAATACTTTCTACCTTCCCGATTTAGTTATGACTTGTATCATTTTTACCTCATTTAATAACTAACACCAAAATTAAAAGAAAAGGTTTCATTGACATTAGTCTTTCGTAGATTTTTATTGCAATTTCGGTTTGTTGTATTAAATAAATAAAAACCTTAAAAGTAGATTAGTTTTCAAAAAATAATTTGGATATTTTTCCTCACTTAAGCGAAAGTAAAATCAATTTAAGCAACTAAGCATGTTTGAGTTAAATATTACTATACAAACTATCAATTTTGTTTCATTAAAAATCGGCAACTTCTAGCTCATAATATAATTGTTTTGTTTGATAAATTGTTTTGTTTGATGTAATTGAAAATATTATAATATATTGTTTCATATTGTACACATTTTAACAAGAATTATTATTTTCAAATGTTTAGATATTTAGTTGTCTAGATATTTAGTGTATACAGTTTTAAATTAGAAACAAAGTTTTTATAATAGCACACTTTTGGGTTAACGTTTACAATTTTAAAGTTGTCACTAAAAGGTGTATCATACCTTATGAAACTTTATTATGAACATACTATAAAGCCAAAAAAATGTGTGTGTGTGTGTGTGTGTGTGTGTGTGTGTGTGTGTGTGTGTGTGTGTGTGTGTGTGTGTGTGTGTGTGTGTGTGTGTGTGTGTGTGTGTGTGTGTGTGTGTGTGTGTGTGTGTGTGTGTGTGTGTGTGTGTGTGTGTGTGTGTGTGTGTGTGTGTGTGTGTGTGTGTGTGTGTGTGTGTGTGTGTGTGTGTGTGTGTGTGTGTGTGTGTGTGTGTGTGTGTGTGTGTGTGTGTGTGTGTGTGTGTGTGTGTGTTTAATTTTGTTTAAATATAAAAACCTTATTGCTTTTTCAACACTTTCATTTGTGGTTTTCAACCGAATTATATGATACGTTTTCATAAAAAATGCAATTAGTTATCTACATTTCATTAAAAACTAATTTAACTTTATATACCTCAAATATATTAAGATTACACACATTTTCAATATTTATTACGTTTTTCAATTGACTTTTTACGTCCAATGCGAAAAAAACCTTTGCAGCAATTTTCCATTGCGAATTGCCAATCTGTTCTGTTTATGCAAAGGAAACGACCATGCGCTAGGCAGATATTACACAGAAATACCATTACATCCGTTTTAAAATTGTGTTCAACTGCCTCATTACTAGGCTCATTATCCAACGCTAAAAGTGAAATGGTCTGTTAACTGCGCAACTGGTTGCTTTTTTCTTTTGGCGATTTTGTGGCTCGCATTCGCGGATTTCGCGTCGTTTGAAACGTCTAGCCATGTTATAAAATCACTTTCGATCATAGAATGGCGCCAGTTATTTTATTTATTTATCGATCATGGAAAATAAGCGAACCGTTGGAAAAATCGAATTCTACGGTCATGACGCAAAAAGCAACTCCAATAAGAAACAATAAAAGGGAAAATAGTAACTTCAGGTCGCCGTTAAGAGAATAAGATTCAAGATTTGGATTCTCAGAAATGAAATTCCTAAAGAAATAATAAATAAATTACAATTTAGCTTTAGTGTATTTTATTTTGAGTATTTAAACTATAATAATTCAGATTTAATCTGTTTTAATTCAATTCAATCTACTATGAAAGTATCCTTAAAACCGTAAACCGCGATTTAATTATTTTTAATTTACCTGCATACGCAAAACCGCTTTACAAAGTTGTTTATGTTTGATTTATCTGTTTTAGAATATATTTGTTATTACATAAAAGCGTGGAAGAGCTACTTTATGCTTTAAATATTTAATTTAAGAACGTTTTTAAACACACTTTAATACCTAAATTACTTATTTTTAAAACACAGTTGATTTGTGCATTAAGTATAAAAACAACAAAAAATAGAGAAGTTTATTCAACAGACTATTTTAGTTTATGTAATTAAAAAAATATGTTTAAGTATGTTTGTTAGAAAAGCAAAGAAATAAAATAATGAATTAAAAAGAAAGGTTTTGATTTTGAAAGAATTATTTGCATAACACTAACTTATATTGTTCAATGAATTTCCTATGATTTAAAACTACCGTTCTTAGAATAACAAATTATTTCACTTTCAAATACTCCTTTAAAGTAGTATTTTTGTATGTGTTTAATATTTAATTTGCAATTAATATTTAATCTTAAAATTACAATTGCATCAGGTTAATTGTAAGACATAGAGACACTTTTATTGGTGGAAAATAGAAATTGTTTTTCTAGAAGATAGTGTTTCTAAAACTCTATGTAAATATATAAACTACTTTAAAAATTATCTTTAAAACTTCGACTTTAAGACGTTTATCGTCTTTTAAATTGAATGTATATTTGTGATACAGATAAAATATGTTTCATTATTTGCATAACATATAATCCCAAACAACGATTTAAACATTAAGCTTCCCAGTGTGTTTAACCGGGTTTAAACTTGGAAAAATCTTTTTTAAGAAATTTGAATATTTCATAGAAATTACATACGATTACAATCTCTATTTGATTGAATACGATACATGTAAACAACTCTAGAATAGAAACTGCATGCAATTTCTATCTATATTTTGTCGCATTCGATATGTATAAACACTCTGAATTCATATATTTAAAGAATAAACATCCTTTTGAAACAATCCGCATTCTCTAGTTATTTCTGATGAGATTTATATATTGAAGTGGTATAGATAATAAATAGGCTTAGACCCATAAAGAACATTCTTTTCAAAATCGGTTGCATTAGATACTATACAAAGATAAATAGATTGCTTTAAAAAATGTGTGGGGCATTGACTATAAGTGACCACCATTGTTTTAAGAAATGTGTGCGGCATTGACTATAAATGACCACCATTGTTTTCAGAAATGTGTGACCACATTGACTATAAAAAGTTTCATTACCTTATGGATACAAAGTCGTATCGACAGAGCCTTTGTGTATAAATGAATGCATGTATATTATATATTGTTCCGTTATAAGGATTTCCCATACATATAGTAACTCCTTATACCGGAACATGATTTCTTCGGAAATGTCCGCAAAAGGTAGTAATTTCTGTTTTTAACTATATAACATTGAGAAGTTTATGAACCCGTCAAGTTTTTTTATATATTAATAACTAAAAATTAACAGCCAAAGAAAAACTTTCATACATACGTACAATTCTAACCACATTGACTATGAAAAGCGTCACTACCTAATGGATACAAAGTCGTATCGACAGAGCCCTTGTGTATAAATTAATGCATGTATATTATATATTTTTCCGTTATAAGGATTTCCATATAGTAACTCCTTATAACGGAAGGTGTTTTCTTTGTCAGTGTCCGCACAAGCTAGTAATTTCTGTTTTAAACTATGTAACATTGAGAAGTTTATAAATCCATCCATTTTTTCTAGATATTAATAACTAAACATTAACAGCCAAAGAATAAACATTCTGAACGTTGTCCAAAGAATATCTTTGGGATGCGGGATTAAAAAATATTAACCGTCTGAGCGTTTAGAAAAAGTGCAACATTGTGAAGTTGTTTTATCTTCAAAATAATTTACTTTATATTACGAATCCATGTATATTATACACATATTTAAATATTTATTATCTAAATAGATATATCTTCCAAGAAACACCCTAACGCTTTTAATTTGAAAAATATTTAAAATTCGAATACTTTTTTATGAATTTAAAGTTTATGTGGAAAACTTAAAATCCATGGACGACTTAAGTCAACTCCGTCAATTGGTTAATCATACAAACACGATCTCATTTTTTTATAATATACATAAATAAATGAAAGATTGTGCTTTAAGGTAATCGTGAAAAATATGCAGTCAATGCTTGATAGGATTTGAAAAATAAAAAGAAAAGGAAGAAAATAAGAAAAGTAAAGAAAATATTTCTCCTAAACAAAAGGATTTAAATTGTGTCATCTAATTTTAAAGGTTATACCACTAATGTATTAACGAGATCTTATAACCACTGACAATTAGAATTCAATCAACCATTAGAGCTGTTCATATAGCACAGTAAAATCCAATTTTAATTACGATAAATTGAAAGCTATTCATACCCAATCCCCTTTAGTGTACATAACGAACAAAGCTTTCGATATAAAAATTCAATTTTATTTTAAATTCCCAAGCTTAATAGAAAGTGACGTGTAAAAAGATTCCAAGGCCCTCACCCGATCCTCGGCCTCCATTCTCTCCAAGCACAAAGACACTTAGAACACCTTCCGAATTTCCACTAAATTTAAAAAGTGAAATTCACGGCTATTCTTCTTCGGGGTATCTGAATTAAAGTTCCCTCGCAAAATCCTTGTTACCCAGTAACAAAAGAAGATGAGGGGGGGGGAGTTGCAAAAGAAAGGACATCGGAAGTAGGTTGCAATCTGGGTCAGCTCCTCTTCTTTTTACTTTTGTTATAGGCTAATAATCAATACATTTTCCGCCTACTCAAAGAAATGTCATAATCCCAGTATCATTTTTTGCTCGCCCTCTCTCTCTCTACACACACAAAATGAAGGGATGGTGAAGACAAGAACAATTGGAGGATTACTACAATAAATGCTACTCAATCCGTTTAGATACTTCTTCCGTTCACGACTTTTTTACTAAACAAATATTCTTATAATAAAGCAAACATTAGCGCACCACTGCTTAGCTTCGAGGGATGTGTTAAATGTACTGGTAATGGGAGGGTTTATGAGATGGGTTTTTTATTGGAAAATAAGCGTTATTTAAACTAAGCTTAGTTTATTTAAAAATGGAATGTAAGCCGTTATATTATTATAAAAATAGTTTTAAAACTACAAATTGTTAAATTTTTAAAAAGAATATTTTAAGAATATACACAATACTAAGAAAATAATCCATCGTTTCTCATTAATTTATATAAGTATAAAAGAGTTTTATAGATCAAGAAAAAAATTCTTAAGTTTAAGCCATTTTGGCTGTTTTATAATTACATTCTTAAATTTCAACTCACTCTGTTGTGGATGTGTTATAAAATCTTATGATTCAATTTTAGCCCAATACCAAATGTCATATGTACTTGAAACTTGTTATAAATAAGTAATCTCGATGGTAATATAAAATTTAGTATAAAAAATTAATAATTTAAACTAAACAATAATTATCTTTTAAACACAAAAATGTCTCAAATACGCATTACTAGGATATTTTCTGAATGCTTGCTCTGAATATCCAAGCCATTCTTGAAAGACAGCTTTACAGAGAACACACACATTGCTAATTCAAATATGTTAAATACTTTATACTAGTATATACTAAATTTTATTTGGCATTAAAAAATGTAAAGTGGCAATTTTTGAACACTCACATTCACCGCAATGTTCTGGCTAAGTGTGTAACTAAAATACGCATTCTAAAAGAATTACATGCGCTGAGAGAATGGCTTATTAGCATTAGTATTGAAATGTCTTTAATAATACATTATAATGTAAAAATTCACCACCTCTTCCTCATTGGATTTTCAAAACTTTAATCAATTTTTATTGTTCAAAATTAATGTATCCTTCATTGAGCATTTAAAAAAAAATTTCAGCAATTTATAAATATTCCTTGGCTAAAGATTTTATATATCTTACTTTGCTGTTGAACTATTGAATTGCTGCAAAAATAACGATAAAGTATTGTTAATAAAGAATTTTAAAAATCTTGATTTTTATTATTGAAATAATTTTTAATTTTACCCTAATGAAATAAATTTGGAAAATATATTAATATTGAGTATTTTTTAAGAACATAAAAATGGTGTATATTACTGAAAAATCTTGTAATCCCGTAATAAAAAATTCCTGATTAATCTGTTATAGATTATAAAAATGTATTTTGGTTAAATATTTTTAAAGATTTTATTACAATCATAGCATTTTTAGAAGACTTTTTTTAAACATAAAAAAAGTTTCTTGTAAATTTTCAAAAATATATATTCATATAAAAATTATGAAAACAAAAACTCAAAATTGTTTTTAATTGAAACACCAAGAATCAAAAAAGAAAGGCAATTTGAATTTTTTTACAAGCAAATTACTTTAGTATGAATTTTCTCTTTACTAAATTCATGTAATATTTTTCAGTAACTAAGGTATTTATAATTTGGTTCGATACTAATATAATCTCTTTTTAAATCGTCAAGTAAGAAATAATCGGTTAATTTGTGCACTATCTATTTTATAGTATTCTTATACAAATAAAAATTCTTAGAAAAAAATATAAATATTTTTGATGATAAACAAAAACTATATACATATAGATACATAATTGCAAAAAATAATAAGAAGAAATAAGTATTATAAAAGGAATGTCTCTGTCTACTAATTATTTCTACATGTATAATTTAGTTAATTATTAGTTATATATAAGCTCTTAACATATGTTTCATTTACATTTAAAATTATTAAAAGTTTTTTAATAGAAAAAAGATTACGCCTCCTTGTTAGTCCTGAAAAGAATTCCCACTAACTTATTTATTCAGCCATTACTTGATCGTAAGGATGTGTTGAAAGTCTTGAAAACCTTCTTGACCTTCCATTCACTGATTCTTTTTTGCGACAAGGGTCCTTAATTTTAAGTCAAAATCGCTAAATTTATTTGTTGGTAAGTGTCCTCCAAGAAGAAAATATATAAAATGGGAGAAATAGAGGAAAGTGAAGTATACTTGATATAAATATAACATAAATAATCCTTATATTTAATATGTTATTATATTTTTTTTAATTCTCTTAGCTTTTGCAATTTTGAAGGACTATGTACGCAGAAAAATTAAAAAAAATTTTAGGTAATTATCTTTGTTTTATCTTAAATATTTGCATTAATATCAAATAATAATGCAAAAGCAAAATATTTTTAAATGTTAGTTATAAAACCGAAAAGCTTGCATTTACATGAGCATTGGTATATATATTGATATGTTGATAAATCTCTAAAATAGGCGTTTTTATTTGTTTATAAAAATATTTAAAAAGTTTTTACGTATAACTATTTATTTGCAGTTTATATTATTTTTAAAAAAGGAATTGTATCAGAATTATTCAAATCAGCATATATTGCAGATTTTTGTCATTTAAAACCGAATTACATACATCGCTGATGATTTTTAAATTCTCAGTTGCACAGTTTAATAACAACAAATGTCCCTTTCAACTTATTTTTATTAACTGAGATATTGGTATCAAGCCTTTAACAAATATGTTTCGTAGATAAATTGTGCCACAAAGTTCATGGTTCAAGTCAAAGTAAATTAACTTTATTTTTCATTATTCATCATGAAAAGCATAAAATAACTAATTCTTAACAAGCAACTTAAAAGTATAGATTTGGCGGCAAATATCTATCCATATAAACTGTAAAAAAAGATACTTAAAAATGTGTACCTGAACATACTCGTTTTATTTTGAGTAAAATTGCATCGTAAATGAACGATACCGTACTCAAATTTAATTTACCGTACTTTCTCAAAAATTATCAGTGTGATTTAATATTGCTAATCTCAGCTTTTGTTCAAGCCATCTTCATAAAGCGACCTGACACACTTAAAATATTTGTTCAGAAGATGTTTTTCCACATTATTTGATGTCGATTGCTTAAATGGAAACTGAGTTATTTCAAATCAATTATCTTGATTCCCATTCTTTTGGCACACCTTTTTAACATTTCTTCTGTTCATAACTTCTGCACGTCGCTCTGCTAGTACAACGGGTAAGGCACTGGACTGCGGTGCCTGAGAATATTGGTTCGATTCCCTGTAAGTCTTGATTATAATGGTTGATATTAATTGAAAGTGATTTATGAAGGCAGCCTATGTAGGCTAAAATTTGCTCTTTTTATTCATTTTTACCCATTGTACTCATTTTTCAGTACATGTCTTTTTCAAAATTCATATTTATGTGTTCGGAGCTATAATAAACATCGAATGTAATCCAAAATGAGTACATTTTACTATTTTTGAGTACCTATTTTTTACAGTGTAAACTACAAAAATTGCTGTTTAGTGATTTCTAACAAATTCAGAAAATTTGACAAGAAACGTATGAAACCAAGCCCCACACTTACCATTTTCGGAATTTTGTAATTTGTTTTACTATTTTACATGGTAAAAAAATACGACACCAAAAAACTTATACTGTTTTAGAGCTCTGCAATTTCGCTAGCTTTCAAAAATGAAACTTATGTACACTGTACACCGAATGTAATCAAAAATGAGTGCATTTTACTGTTTTGTGTACCTATTTTTTACAGTGTAAGCTACAAAAATTGTTGTTTAGTAATCTCTAACAAATTCAGAAAATGTGACAAAAGGCGTCTACTTCAAGCCCCACACTTTCCATTTTCGGAATTTTGTAATTTGTTTTAGTATTTTACATGGTAAAAAAATACGACACCAAAAAACTTATACTGTTTTAGAGCTCTGCAATTTCGCTAGCTTTCAAAAATGAAACTTATGTACTCGAAGCTACAATAAACATCAAATATAATCAAAAATGAGTAAATTTTACTTTTTTTTAGAACCTATTTTTTACAGTGTAAGCTACAACAATGCCTGTTTAGTAATCTCTAACAAATTCAGAAAATGTGACAAGAGGCGTATTGACACCAAGCCCAACCATTTTCTGAATTTTGTAATTTATTTTACTATTTTACATGAGGAAAAAAACACGACACCAAAAAACTTATACTGTTTTAGAGCTCTGCAATTTCGCCAACTTTCAATTGCGCGCACATTTCCCCAAGCGCAGTCTAGCCCAGATCCCGATGCTGAACCACTTGTTTGAGAACACCGATCACGTTTTATCCGCATAAGCCATTCTGATTTGCAGCAGTGGAGCAAAATTTTCATCATCAGCTTCTTCGACGACTTTTCCATTTTTCGTCCACCTCCCTTCAACCGTGCGCAATGAATGGAACTTGCTAGAAGATTTGAAACACCGAGTCCCAGCTCATCTGCATGGATTCAATATTCGGCTCGGTCTCTGTTGGGTGGGGAGGAAAAGTTTCCTTTCCACCGGTATCTTACTTTGTGGATTCTCTTTGCGGATGACCTTTGTGGGCTCTTTGCTACTGCTCGCTCAGATACTGAGATAAAACTTGGGGGAAGTATTGTTACCAATTCTGGAACTGTGTGTCGTATGCATTGGTGGAATTTTTAAGAGTTTTATCTCCAAACTATCAAAAATACCCGTTCTTTGAAGGGGGTTTATTGAAACGACATTTTATATAAATAAGTGCACTGTTAAAAATAGGTATTGAAAAATAAGTAAAATGTACTCATTATTTAATACATTCGATGCTTATAATGGCTCCGAATACATAAGTTGCATTTCTGAAAAAGACATGTACTCAAAAATGAGTATAATGAGTAAAAATGAATAAAAAGAAAGCAGTAGCTTGCCTGCATACGCTGCCTTCATAAATCTTCTTTGAACGGGGTTTATTGAAACGACATTTTATACAAATAAGTGAACTGTTAAAAATAGGTATTCAAAAATAAGTAAAATGTACTCATTTTTTAATACATACGATGCTTATCATGGCTCCGAATACATAAGTTGCAGTTCTGAAAAAGACATGTACTCAAAAATGATTACAATGAGTAAAAATGAATAAAAAGAGAGCAGTAGCTTACCTACATAGGCTGTCTTCATAAATTACTTTCAATAAATATCGACAATTACTACCAAGACTTACCGGGAATCTATCCCCCCTTAAAGCATGGCTGTAATCTACCAGGGAGACGTGGAGAAGTAATAAACAGAAGTAATGTTAATAAAAGTGGGCCAAAAGAATTGGAAGTAATATAAGGGAATTTTAATAACTCTGTTTCCATTTAAGCAATCGATATAAAATAATGCGCAAAACTATCTTCTGAACAAATAGTTTAAATTTGTCAGGTCGCTCGCTTTGTTAATATGGCTTGAACAGAAGCTGAGATTATCAATATTAAATTACACTGCTCATTTTTGCAAAAGTACTGTTACTTAAATTTGAGTACGTCATCTCTCATTTGATATGCAATTGTACTAAAAAACGAGTACGATCATGTTCTCATTTTAAACACCTTTTTTGCACTGTAAATGACTTAATTAAATAGGAAAATAAAACCTAATAATAGTGATTTTTCAAATCTTCAATTTTCCAAGAAATCTCTAAGAGATAGTATGGGATCAATTTCTATTATGTTAAAATTTTTATCAAAATATGTCCCAATTTTTTTTCGAACAAATACAAAAAACAAATAGGTGCAACAAAGAATGAGAGTCAAGGGAAGGAAATTGTAACAACTCGGTTCCTTTTAAGCATCAAAATAACAATCCTTCTTCTGAACTACTGACTTCTTCTGACGGATAAAGTAAAAGTGGCGCAAGTGCAATTTGACTCATACCGCTGGTGTTCTGACATCCGGACTGATTTTGAGAGATTTTCAGTTTGCTGTGAAAGTAATAATGGTCTGAGTCAAAATGGACTTACGCCACTATTACTTTAACAGTCTAATATGGTTTTCAAGTTATATTAAGATCTGTCGTTGTTATTATAGCGAAAAAATTGTTACCATAATCTCGTTTAAAGAAAATGTAACTTATAGTTATAACTTATATTCTAATAAAAATTTCATATTGCAATTTAAAATATGGTGATCATCTTTGTAAAGTGTACTTGTATACTTTTATGAGCTCAAAACAACCCTCTATTTAATAGTAAAATGTTTTTTAATGTAAATTGAAAAAAATAAAAAGGACTGTTTTAGCAATATATTAAGATACTTGAATATAAGATTGTCACCACAACTCGTTGCATATACTATGACGCTTGCAGATTAGTTTTAGCATCATAACTCCCTAATATAAGTGTGTTATTTAATTAACATAGCAATTTTAATTTTTATTAAAATGATAAGATACTAAATAAGACATATAATAAATTGAAATATAATTTAAAATAAAGAAGTTTGTTCTAATGTAAAATTTCCCCAATCACAAAAAAAAAATTCAAAAGATAATGTTTACATTGCTGCACACAAAACAAACATACATTCCAAAAGTCAGTGACTTGATAACAAACTTTCACAGCTTGAAGTATTCCCAAATATACTGATCAAAAAACACATTTTTTCTCGACGCTGGCAGACTTCACAAAGAAAAGAGAGAAAAAATGCGAAATCCCCAAATGCCAAAGATTGTTATATTATTATTAACAAAAAAAAATCAAGAAAGAACCCTCTCCCAATTCTACACTTCCGCCTTGGCAAAAAGAAAAACAAATCGTTAAATGCAAAGTGAAAGAACCTTCTGACAGATTCCGATGATTTACGCCATTTTTTTCTTCTTTTTTCTTATTGAACATCCTCCCCCCTTCTGTTGCATTGCTACAGTCAAAAAAAGATGATGCATAGGCGTCACAAAGCAATCTCACCCTGCGAAGATCCCTATTTCACTTCACTTCGCACGGGGAGGAGGCACCAGACGATAGAAAGAAAACACTTTTCATTTTTTTCTCCTAGGAAAAAATAACTTAAATTCCAATAGATGAGGACTGCTCTTGAGCCTCATTTTATGCATAGAAATAAATATTGAACAAAGTCATTCACTTTTTTTTTTTTTTTTGCTCTCCATCCTCCCTTCGGAATGCAGTTGAGACACACAAACGCGTTCTTTATGGGATGGGAGACTCCAGGATTTTTCTCTCCTATGACCTTTCTTAATGATCTAGGTCCTTGTTAATAATGGGAGAAAAAAAGGGGGAGAAATTTGAAATGAGAACTTTGCGGTTCGTAATGTGGAAAAGAAGATGAATGGAGAAGAAACAATTGCACTGGCTTTTGTTTAACACGGAGTGATAAAAATATGTCTGGGTAAAAAAAAACATGTTTAAGGGGAAGTGTAATCGGGTATTTTTTTTTGTCCATTTAGCCATTGTTGAATTGCTTCGAAAATGTCATTGGTTGCTTTATCTTTCTTTTCTTTTTCAGTATTTTTATGGATATAAAATTATACAGCGAATGTTTTATTTATAAGTATATCTTGAAAGCATGATTTAGTTTTAAAACACAGTTGAAATGGGAAATGCATTGTAAAAATACACTTGCAATATAATAAACTGAAATTGTCTATGATTAACTTTATGAAAAATGTGAATCAATATTTATGGAAATATTTCAAAGAAACTAAGGAAAAACATATATATTCTTATTTACGATATGAACTATAAATATCTTTTATGTATATTAACTTTACCTCATTTGTATGAACAAAACACAGTTGAAAAAGTAAATAATTTCTATGGATTTACCCATTTGCTTTCCATTTAATGAAAATATACAGTTGTTAAGTATCTCTAAAATAAAGTTTTCATTATAAAAACATATTTATAGTGTTTATGTGAAAAAATTACACTTATAATAAGCATTTAGTTTACTGCATTGTAAGGATAATAGGTGATAATAATTATACACTGAGTGCCTAAGATATTATGACCGTACCCACTTCCCATGCTCTTCCATATTCAATACGCTGAAGTGTACGGAAAATGTGCGTCAGAGATTCTTTAAGAGTATCTTTAATTAAGTTATAATTGTAATTGACTGAACTGTTGACTTTTGATTGTCCCTTTCAAACCTAGACATCGCTTCTTTCCGCTCGACAACTCAAGGGCGCTTTTATACTCGTCTTGTTGGATAACAGTCAAGTCTTTAAACACTTTCACTACATCTGTTCTTTAAAATTTCACAAATGCAGCGGATTAGCTGATGCTCACTCCATGACCTTGAGCACAAAAAAATATTGTGTTTTTTACCCATACCTCTTCGTACAAAACACTTCTACTAACCTAGTAAGAAAGCCCTTTTCCTATTTTATACCTCTCTCCATCTCTGGCGAAAACAGTGTGAGTTACAGCCCATTTACTTGAAAACGCCATAGGGTCACAATGTTTTAGCCACTCAGTGTATATCAATTAAATTGATATCAAATAATAAATGGATAATTATAATGTATATTATATATTTAGATTAAGGGGCCGTCCATAAATGACGTCACACATTTTCTCAATATTTTTCCCCTAATTCACAAATTGTCACACGTAGGCCAAGCCCTCCCCATACTCAAAATTTTCAACCAAAAATTGTTAATATCTTAATAAACTTATGCAAATTCTTCTGTAATTAGCGAATTATTAATAATTAACAATTACTAATTAACAAGTAATTGCTAAATAGCATAACTGAACATTGTTAATAAATAATTACCATAACTGCTAATTAGTGTTTATTTTCTTATATTGATGAATATTCTGGGAAAGAAACTTGTTTAGCCCCCCCCCCCCCCCAACCATAATTTTTGGATTGCTACGCCATTGTCTACCATAAATATCAATGCAACACGTAATAAATATACTGGCAGTTCAGAAACAAAACAAATCACTAAGTTATAGATGATATTTGAAATTTTATTTTACAGTTTTATTTTTCAACTGCAACTATAGAGAGTCAATCTGGAAACTAAACGTTTTATTTTTATGAAAATTATTTTGTATGTTGTTTCTGTTGATTTGCTATCTTTTTTAGGCGATGTGTATGATATCACATTGTTTGTAACACCCCCCCTCCTTGTCACAAAGTGTCACAGCTTCATGACCCCCAACCCCTGTGGACGGCCCCTAAGATGTTAAAATAAAGAATTTTCTATGTATTCTACTGAACTAAAATTTAATAAGTGCAACGCCCTTTGAATATATAAGTGTTTATTATATTTTTATGATATATAATACAATAGTTTTTTTTGTTTCTATTGCACAATGAAAAGTTTTGGTTCATATTTCTAAATGTTCTGGTAATTAAGAGAAGTTGAAATCCAAAAGTTTGGAATCATTCGAAGCATATTGTCCATTTTTTGATTTATATTAGAATAATTATTTCATTACCCCAAAAACTATATTTTAGGAATACGCAGTAAAAATACAACACACAAATATCACATAACTAAAAAATATATCAAAATAAATATTTAAAAATTCAATTCTTTATAAGATAATTAATCAAGATTATTAAAAGGTTACTAATACCCTAATATTATTAGTAGTAATTGTCAGAACATAAAAATCCAGAAAAATATATGTGATTAAATTTTATCCCCAATAAGTAATGTAAATTTACAATTAAAATTTATATACTGCATATTTTTGTATCTAGAAGAAAAAAATTTATTCATTTTCGAAACATTAAATCGTATCAATTTTTATATATAAAATCGAAAAAACAATTTTTTTCGCTTAATAATACGCACCATTTTCTTCATTACGTTTCAAATTGAATTTAAAAATGTCCGTGATTTATAACTTTCCGTGAAAGAACAATTATTCGAGAAGCCTATTTAAAAGAGGAACTAATAATGTCCTTTGGGAATTGAGACGCCATTAAACTCGAAGATAATTGAAGAAAAAGTCACTGATAGAGATTTCAATTTTCAATATATTTAATTGGCAACGTTAAACTTTTTTGCTATTAAAATGTTGTGATTGTACTGTCTTCACCATTCCTATGAATGAAGAATAAACTGTCTGATTGCGTTCAAAATGTATGAAAACTGAAAGAACTAGGATTTAAGTGGCACGTATTTTGGAAAAATTCATATACGGATTAAAAAAGTAATGATGTTAAATAAAACAAATGTTCTATCTCAAATTGTTATGATTTGTTAGCATTAATAATAAATTTTTCCTATGTTAAATATGTTATCGAAATTTTTTGTATTTTTAAAAAATGGTTTGATAAAACATTTTTAACGAAATTATCTTAAAGAAATACATCGATAAATATGCAATTAAAGAGCTTACAAATTAAGATGTTAAGATACACTTTAATTATCCCCTACAATTATTTTAAACGTTAAAAATGTATGCAGTTTCACATTTTTCTTATGTAAAGAAATAATAGGGTTGAAACTTACTATGCAATAAATATAATTCCATGTTATATTTATAAAAGTTAAGCCTAATAGTCTTTAAGAATTTTATTACATAATTCCTACATACAGGGTGCTTTCCATAAGTAATGCGACTAAATTCATAAAAAATCATTTATTCGACATATTCGTACTATTAGTTAAAAATCCTCAAAATAGCACCCTCCTGCGTCGATACATTTATGTAGGCGGTGTTTCCAAGCCTGGAAGGCATACAGGAAGGCCTTCTCCGTGGTCCTTTAGAGCCGATGTAACATGAGCCTGGATGTTTTCAATCGTGTCTCAATGTTTCCCTTTCGGGGCTCCTTTTAAGCGAGGAAACAAAAAAAAAGTCTGGGGGAGCCAGGTCAGGACTGTAGGGACGCTGGGAAACCAGTGGGGTATGGGTCCTGGCTAGAAAGGAGGGTCGCGCGCTGCCGAAGTGACATCAAGGACGCATGGAAACTTCATCACGATATCGCGCCAAGCCACAGCTCCTTCGTTGTCAACGATTTCCTGGCCAGGACGCATACCCCACTGGTTCGTCAGCCTCCTACAAGCCTGACCTGTCTCCCCAAGACTTTGCTTTTGTTTCCCCGCTTAAAAGGAGCCCTGAAAGGGAAACTTTGGGACATAATTGAAAACATCCAGGCTCATGTTACATCAGCTCTAAAGGACCTCACGGAGAAGGCTTTCCAGGATGCCTTCCAGACCTGGAAAAACCTCCTCCATAAATGTATCGACGCAGGATGTTATTTTGAAGATTTTTAACTAATTGTACGAATATGTCCAATATATGATTTTTTATTAATTTGGTCGCATTACTTATGGAACGCACCCTGTAAATGCTTACAATAATATTTCAGCATACGAAAAACAATTTATATTAATTAAAATTATATATCAACTATAGCATATAAACAGGGTTTCCATATTTAAGCAGATTCCATATATCCATCAACTTAATTAGTGACAGAACGTACAATGCCCTTCAAGAAAGACGCTACGTACTACGTGTAGGACTCATCTTTACTATCGTACACTGTTAAAAATAGGTACTCAAACATAAGTAAAATTTACTCATTTTTGATTACATTCGATACTCCTAATAGCTCCTAATACATAAGTTTCATTTCTGAAACAGACATGTACTCAACAATGAGTACAATGAGTAAAAGTGAATAAAAAGAGCAGTAGCTTACATTCATAGGTTGCCTTCATAAATCACTTTTAATAAATATAGACAGTTACAACCTGTACTTACTGGAAATCGAAATCCTCAGGCACCTCAGCCCAGTGCATTTGTACTTCCAGGGCGACGTGAAGAAGTTATAAATGGAATACATGTTATAAAAGTCTGTCAAAAGAATGGGAAGTAAGATAATTGAATTGTAATAACTCAGTTGCCATTTAAGCAATCAACATCAAACATTGTGGAAAACCATCTTCTGAACAACTATTATATTTTAAGTTTGTCAGGTCACTTTGAAAAATCGCTTGAACTGAAGCTGAAATTAGCAATATTAAATCCCATTTTTTAGAAAGTACGATTTCTTAAATTTGAGTACGTTATCGCTCATTTAATATGCAATTGTACTCAAAGAAAAACGAGTATGTTCAGGTACTCATTTTTAAGTACCTTTTTTCTCAGTGTATAGAGCAATGGTTCTGAGCATGTGGTACGCGTACCCCCGGGAGTATGTGGTGGTCCGGTTGGGGGTACGCGAAAAAAATATCAGTAACGGGGGAAGAAAACCTAAAATAAAAAAATAATAAATCCCACTGCTCATTTTTAGAAAGCACGATTGCTTAAATTTGAGTACATTATCGCTCATTTAATATGCAATTGTACTGAAAGAAAGACAAGTATGTTCCGGTACTCATTTTAAGTATTTTTTTTCAATGTATAGTGCAATGCTTATGAACCTGTGGTACACGTACCCCCGGGCGTACATGGTGGTCCGGTTGGGGGGTACCCGAAAATAATATCAGTAACGGGGAGAGAAAACCTAAAATAAACAAATAATAAATGTAATAAACGAAGTATAAATTAAAATACTATGATCAACAATTCGAGTCATTTGATTTATTTGCCAACTAACCTAAGAGTATTACTGCGGTACGAAATCAAACTTATTTTGCGTATAGGGTGGATAAGAAGTGCAATGAGGGAAGAGGATAGTACTCATAAATAAAAAGTTTTATTAAGGGGTACGTGAGAGAAAAAAAAGGTTAAGAACCACTGGTATAGAGGTTTGTCTTACCACCTGACAAGACGGCTGGTACTACCACCAGAAAATTCCAGGTTGGTTAAAAAAAACTGTTTAAAAATTCCAACTGTAACATTTTTTAAGTACAAAAGTGCTTTCGGAAGGTCCTTCCGGAAGCTCTGTATATTCTATCCTTACCGTTTCTACAGCATGGATCTGTAAAAGGAAGCAATTAATATTTTAATATTGGGTACATTATTGTAACTTATAAATTTATGGCTTCCGCCTTACTATTCAATATAACTGAAACGGAAATCCATTATAAATATTTGTATAACTAATAACCATATTTAAGTTGGAAAAGTAGACAAAATAAAAACCGATTTAACATTGGAAGCTAAACGAATGATGGAATCTAGTGAAGAGGAAAATTGTCGATTGTATCGATCTTGAATGCCATTCAGATTGTATTAAAGGATTCCCACCTTCACTATCTATCACTTGAAGAGAGTTGTCATTTTGATATTTTCGAACTGACGTGTTATCGATGAATCTACCACTCTTAAAGATTGCCAATCCTTTCACATTCCTACTGAATGCAGGTGATCAATAATTTCATTTAAGGAATCCATTTATATATTGATTGAGAAATAGTTTTGACGATATTCTCTGTTCTGTTGATAAAATATGACTACTTAGAATTTAAATTGGTACGTTTGCGTTTTCAAGGTGGGCCAGATCCATTGAAGATTAAATCCGAGATTTTTTGCTTTTTCTAACTAATTTTGCAAATGTTATTACTTTTTTTTCTAAAAATAATAACTTACAAAAAGTGAACTTTCTTATTTTTTATATAAATCAAGAAAATATTTTTTGAAAACTATAATTTTGCATTTTTATAAACAAAACAATTTGTTTAAGAAAATGTCTTTTGAAAAAAATCGCTAATTTTACTACTCAGACTACTTTTTAAAAAACATTACAAAAAGTATAATTTATACATTACTAAACTCTCAAAACAAATTAAAGTAATATGCTTGAAAATACACTGTAGCATATTTGGAACAGTTTCTTCAAATGGATTTGAACTTAATTCAATTTAAGCTTGATCCAACATGGAAAAGTCATAAATATGAAAAACGAGTTCAAAGTTACGTATTCAGACAATCTTGTACTAAAGCTTATTATTGATTCGCAAAAAAATAATTAGTTGTACTTAACATAGAAATAAAAGTTTTGTGTCGTTAGATTCAAAATATAAAAAACTATTTTTTAAAGCGATAAAATATTTTTGGATATTTTTGATGAAAATGTGTCCCATATAACAAATAAAATGTGTATCCTATAGTAAATTTTTTTTAGTAGAAATATATTAATATTCATATTAAATGATATAGAGAAATGTTTTAGTTTTGTTCGATATTTATTTTGAAATAAAATAATATTTTTCTGCGCATATAATTCAGCATACATACTGTCAGGGAAATAAAACAACGAAAACCTTCGTCAAAAACCTTCATAACATCTTCATGAAAACTGCATGTTATTCCAAATACATTATAACCTGCGTGAATTTTTAGTTTTTAATTTGCTGCATAATACAATGTGCTGAATTTTTTAGCCTTTAGTTTCCCAACTTTCTATAAGGTTTACGGAGATATTTTTAGCTAGGTTTAAATCGAAATAAAACAATTCTTATAATTTTAATTAATTTTTATGACTGGGATGTTAAGTTAAATCCATCTAAATGGAGTTTGCCTAGTTTTACATCAATTATATTTATCAATATGAGCAAATTCAATCTACATAAAAGCTATATAATCAATCATCATACTTTCCAATATCTCTTTACTTTACAACAAAATGTCCAATTTGATACATTTATTCGCATCATTTTTATTAAATATTCTGAAATTTTAAATATTTTATCCTGTTTTTCTTTTATATTTTTATTTTGAAATCCATTGTGGGGGAAAAAGTCAAATTGGCCAAACGGAAAGATTCAGATTTTATTTGGTTACAAAATTGTCAAATCGATCAAACAAAAGCTTAAGTCACCTGAGAAAAATGACAAACGCACCTATGAAGCGTATAGCATACGTGTTAAGCCGACCGATACTTTAAAAAAAGGTTGTGTCTTTATCTTCAACTTACGGACACCGTTGAAAGTTTCGAAAGCTGCGATTAAGTGGAATCAACGCTCAAAATCGAAGCTCAATCGCATTAGTGTAAAACTATAACCTTTTGAAAAAGTTATTTGAAATCTAACAAAAAACGAGTGGCAGAAGTGTTTCTCTGCTATATGGATGTGAAGATGTTTTCTTTTATTTGTCTTAATATCCCTTCGTTTCTTACAAATGGCTTAAAAATTGAATCATCGTCCATTGTTTTCAAATATTTTCTCTTTTCTTTCACAGGTGCTTTTTTTTATTATTGAAGAAAATTTATCGATAAAAATAATACCTCTTCTTTTCTAGTTTTATCCTTAATATCAAGAAAATGACATTATTTTTTACTTATGATGTAGAACAAAATTAACCATAATATTAATTTTCAATTGATTTTTCTGTTTGCAATCTTTTAAGCCATTAAATTAAGATGAGCCACAAAACTACACCACGTGATCTAAGTTGGATAAGAGATTATAAATGGTAGCCAACGCATTACTTGCTTGACAGACAATTGTCCAAGTCCCAGCACATTTGCTTGCATGCTCGACAAATTTTCTGTTCTAAACACTAATTTTCTGTTCTGGACACACACTGGATATTACATGGATGAGTAAAATAGGATTTGGATGCCAAGTCAAAGAACAAATAGTTTAAGTGAAAATTAAATAATTATAGTGCAAGGTCAGAACATACTTGGCGCCTGAGGTTAATGTTAGTTTGCTCAAATTGTCATTCATAAGAAACTCATTAAGGCAGTAGTAACTATATGACATTTGTTTACAGTTTTGTATATATATATATATATATATATATATATATATATATATATATATATATATATATATATATATATATATATATATATATATATTACCAGATTATCATTCATAAATTGTAGAGGTTGTTAAATAAAATAATATATAAAAATGCTATATAATAATTCAAATATAACAATATTTATTTACAAATGTTTTCAAATGTTTTAGCATTGAAAATCTCTCTCATAAGTTATTGCATACATATTGTACCAAATCCACAAGTAACTACTTCTTAAAGTTTTACGTTAAAAATCAGTTCAATATGTTTGTAAAATATCATAAATAGATACATAAATGCAAAAGAAAAATTAAAATACCTTAAATTAGTCTAACACAAAAAATATTTAAATGTCTTCATACTATCATTAAATGTAATAAATGAAATGAAACATTTATTAAATTATCGTTGTATAAATTAAAAGGTAAATATTATCTTAAACATTTCCGAAAACTATGTCTTTCATTTAAATTGTGAATGTAAATATCCTTGCAAAACAAACCAGAACATTATTTCAAACATTTCCAAAAACAAAATTCTACTTAACAAAACACAACTCCTAAAATTGGATCAAAGCCCCCAATTTTAATGTAATCAGCTTACAGAAGTATGCATTCACTCCATTTTCATTTTTAGTCTAAGCGGATGTGTTATCTAAGCCTTTCTCTAATATTTATTTTTACTACAACATTTGAAGAAACTTTTATGAGAATTATAGCAACATTCAGCCTATAAGTAAATACTGGCATTGGCATATTCTCTGAAAGTTTTCTTAAAGTATTATTGATATTCATTGAAAAGACAATTCGAAGAAGGATTGTATGCATTTACTGTGACTTTCTTGTATGTTAGTGTAATTTAAAAGCGTTGTGGTGCAGAAACTATATCGTGGTACTATTGATCCAAGCTTAATTAATTTAATCAACATTCAGTAAATTAATTCATTTCCGTTTTTTTCTCATCACGTTGCTTTCAAGCAATACTAAATTGAAACTATTATACCTTCTTGGGATAACAACTTTGAGGGAATTGTTTTATTACAGAACTTTGGCACTACAGTGACATTTAATAACAGTGAAATTAATAACAGTGAAATTAATAACAGTGAAATTAATAACAGTGAAATTAATAACAGTGAAATTAATAACAGTGAAATTAATAACAGTGACATTAATAACAGTGACATTAATAACAGTGAAATTAATAACAGTGACATTAATAACAGTGACATTAATAACAGTGACATTAATAACAGTGAAATTAATAACAGTGAAATTAATAACAGTGAAATTAATAACAGTGACATTAATAACAGTGACATTAATAACAGTGACATTAATAACAGTGAAATTAATAACAGTGAATTTAATAACAGTGAAATTAATAACAGTGACATTAATAACAGTGAAATTAATAACAGTGAAATTAATAACAGTGACATTAATAACAGTGACATTAATAACAGTGACAATAATAACAGTGAAATTAATAACAGTGAAATTAATAACAGTGAAATAAAAATGAAATTTAATAACAGGGAAATTTAAATAGCAGTGAAATTTTTTTCAAGCGTCACTCTCAATCAACTTAACCAATCAATTTAACTCGGTCGAACCCTCTCTGGAAAGTAAGTCCATTATCTTATACTCCTGACTTAATATTTAATTCTTACAAGATTATCGAACCTCTAAAGAACTCGTTAGACTTGACAAACACCAATATTCTTTTGAAACTTGATGTTTATGATTTATTATTCAAACGTTGCTTAAAAGCAAATATAGCATAATTGTGTAGATAAATCAGATATTTTTTATTATTATAATTTTTGTTATAACCTGCCAATATTTAGCAATGTTTTGGTAAATACCACGACTGCCTTAAGTAAACCTGATGGTTCAAAATGATATTTTAATGCTTAAATAATGCTCCTTTTATTATCCTTTATGACGCCCTATTGATGCTTTTAAAGCAACAACTTTTTGTAAAAGGTGTAATCCAAAAATTCTTTAAAAAAATAAAGCGTCATATTTAGATGCCTAAAATATTCAAAAAGGAATAACAGTTGGCTGCCACAAAAAAGTTGTGGCTGAAAGGGTTAATTATTATTTTTAACGATGTATAATATTTATTTCCTTACAAATTTTAATCCTAATTGCAATTAAGCTTCAAAAACTCATCTATCGACGTACATCGAATGTTTTATTCCGGCGTTTAACTGTAGGACACATGAGACATTTTGAGGATGATGAATGATTGGGAAACTCGTAATTCACCATCTTCCGTTAGTCAACATCAAGTTAATCATTATAGTGTCACAGTTATTACCCAACACATGAAGTATAGAGTTACTAAAGGTTTGGCTGATACAATAGCTCCAATATCCCTGCCATAATTTTATAATTCAGTATAAATTTATGTGAGAATGATTAAATTTATCCCTATTCTTAACGTTGTATTTTGATCTACTCTATTACAATATTGATTATTTGATATATGATATTGCTTATTTGATACATAACGTTTCGATATACAATAATATCTAAATGTAATGTAAAAATATTTGCTCTAAAATGCTGGGCCATTTGAGGCTATATACTTTAAGTATTATATAGTTTAACTGTTGCATTTGAAGGTAAAACACTTTTATTTCCAATAATATCATACTTTAAAATATCATACAATGAAATTATGGCACATGAGTTTGGTTACACAACTACACTTATTGAATTATTTAAAAAAAATACATTTATTAATATTTTAAAAGGAATATCATGTATTTTAATAACATGTATCATTAATGTAAACGGATGAGGTATGCATGACTTAAAAAATTGGGTTCTTATTGTAGTTGGTATTTTTTTTAAGGAAAGTGATTAAATATCTTCAGTTTAGTTTTGAATAATTTACATTTTACTTCTTTCTAATCAAAGTATCCTAAACATTATTTCGGATAAAAAATAGAATTATTTACATCTACGACACAAACATACAAGAATACATAAAAATATACATAATATTAAGATTAAATATCCAAATGAGATGTTTTGTATGCATTACAAGTTCAAAATTATCAGATGAAATACATACATTAAAATTCCGTCCCTTTCCATCAAACTAGGCAACGGAATTCTTCTTGTAACTTATGTGAAAACGTTACTGCCTGCTTTATTCTACTTTATATTCATTACCCGATTCTCTCGGCGTTGTTGATGGCATTTGTAGGACGGAGTGTGCTGATTAAGACACTTTTTTTTTAGATCCGTAGAAGTATAATGAGTATGACCCATCCCGAGGACGATATATTTCTTCTTCGTATTTTTTCCTATCTTTCTCGTGGCTCAAAAAGTAAAATTGCTCTTCTTGAAGATTTCAAAGAGCTGTTATTTTGGAGAAAGACCAAAATGTTGTATTTTTCTTAGTGTTAGACTAGTGTCGTAATTAAGAGTTATTGCAAGCAATAGACGAACGATACATAAAGTTGGTTGTCTAAGTTATCAAAGTTGTATAATAAATGAGTTTTAAAATACAAATATATATGATTTTTATTATAAGTGAATCATATATTAATTTAAATATTTTTTTACATTTAATATAAACATATATTTATTTTAATAAGACATGATCATCATAGGAAGAAGTAATATTTTTAGATCGATTTATCGGAAATAATTATTCGTTGACGATTTTATACGTATGTATATTAGTGTATGTGTGTCTATAATATAAAAATCATAATACATACATAAATGGTATTTAACTTTTTTCGTATTACGTAATTTGCTATCTTTTTCGTGGTTCAAAAAGTAAATTTTCTCTTCTTGAAGATTTCAAAGAGCTGTTATTTTGGAGAAAGACCAAAATGTTGTATTTTTCTTAGTGTTAGACTAGTGTCGTAATTAAGAGTTATTGCAAGAAATAGACGAGCGATACATAAAGTTGGTTGTCTAAGTTATTAAAGGGGTATAATAAAGGAGTTTTAAAATACAAATATATATGACTTTTAATATATGATTGTTATTATAAGTGATTCATATTTTAATTAAAATATTATTACATTTAATATAAACATATATTTATTTTAATAAGAGTTTTTAATGCTCACCATAGGAGGGTGTAATATTTTCGGATATATTTATCGGAAATAGTTATGATATGACGATTTTATACATATGTTTATTATTGTATATGTGTCTATGGTATAAAAATCATATAATATACATAAATGGTATTTAACTTTTTTGGTAACTAACTTTTTCATTTCCAATTATTCTAGTTTCGGCAATCGTGGATTTTACAAAAGTACAAGTAATAGGTAAGTTTTTTTCCTGATAGTGAATGTTTGCAGTAGCTAGTTTTGTTGAATGTTTTCAATCATAACGAATATATTTCATATTATTCATATCTATATGGAATCAAATACAATGTTATTTTTGTCATTTTTCCCTGTATATAATGATGATACACTCTTTTTTTTTTTAAACTAATATTTTTCCCACATCACATTACACTTAAATATTTTAGTAGGTGGAAAACTACGCAGTCAAATTGGCAAATGGAGATATCTGCCCATACTTATATCGATACTTATAAGAGATCGCTTGAGCTTGATAAGCGCGGTTCGACACGGTTTCCAATACGAACAGTCTATTTCATGGGAAATTGTAATTCGGGCCTTTTTCCTGTTCTACCTATTACACAATGTGGTCGATAAAATCTAAGTAAATGTAATTTTACCTCTAATGTCTCCAATGTAGGAATTATATAAATAAATTGAGGACTAGAAAAAGGAAAACGAGAAAAAATTTCAGGAGATCCGAAAAATGAAAAACACTAGCATTTGGTACTTAAGGGGTTCTCCATTTCACTCAAATTTTGAAATATTACTACTGAAGTTCACACTTTTGGCGTTCTCCACTTTGTTTAGCTTGGTCTTTAGGACATTTTTCCGTAAAAAATATATTTTCGATTTTTTTTGGTACTTAGGTCGTTTTCATTTCTAGTCCTCAATTATTCGGCGCTTATTTGATATTAACAATTTTTATATACCAGCATTTAATTACATCTGAATATATTTTTACTTGGAAAATATACAAAGGAAATCATGGAAAAACTAAAAAAAACAATTTTTTAATATTATTCATTATTTTATCATTGTCCATTTCAATGAAATCCTCCATTCTTCCTTAACTTATCCTATTTAAATCCGATAACCATGTATATATTGCAATTCATATTTAAAACTGGCATAAAGTTATGCTATTTCTAATAAACAGAGGTGCCAATTTAAAATATCGTCTTCCATTTCAAAATTATATAACTTTTCAACTTTAATGCAGTTAGCTAGCAGTGTATGCAAAAGCCTCTGTTACTGAAAGCAATTGAAAGTGAAGTTACTCCTTATAAGTTTCTAGACCTGTCTATATTACTTAATATATATGATTTTATCGCGAAAATACAATAATGCGAGGGGAAAAGTTTTATAAAATAAACATTAAAGATATAATACATAAACTGACACAAAAGAAAATGGGGGTCATTATATCACATTATTGACGTTTTTTGCCAAGTTTCTTAAATAAAAAACATAAGAATTTTTCAAGATGAATAGAAACATTCAAAGTCTAGATAATATGTGTACAATTAATAAATTCAGTAAAATGGTAGTTAATTCTATGAGGAGTGAGCAAAATATATATCAGTTGCAAATTTGTTTTCACTGCGAGAAGTTAAGTTTATTATTTCAATGCATTCTATTTTTAAAAAGATAGTTTGTAATTATTTTAGTAGGTTTGACTTTCAAAGGATACTCAGATTCTATTTTTTTTAAGTTTGTAATTATTTTAGTAGGGTTGACTTTCAAAGGGTACCCACGATTGTATTTTTAAAAAATAGTTTGTAATTAGTTTAGTAGTGTTGCCTTCAAAAGGTACCCCGATTGTATTTTTAAAAAAATAGTGTGTAATTATTTTAGTAGGGTTGCCTTCAAAAAGTACCCTGATTGTATTTTTAAAAAATAGTTTTAAATTATTTTAGTAAGGTTGACTTTCAAAAGGTACCCCGATTCTATTTTAAAAAAAAGTTTGTAATTATTATGGTAGGGTTGACTTTAAAAAGACACCCCGATTCTATTTTTTTTAAATAATTTGTAATTATTTTAGTAAGGTTGACTTTCAAAAGATACCCCGATTATATTTTTTTTTTAAAAATTAATTATTTTAGTAGGGTTGACTTTAAAAAGGCACCCTGATTCTATTTTTTTTAAAATAATTTGTAATTATTTTAGTAAGGTTGACTTTCAAAAGATACCCCGATTCTATTTTTAAAAAAAATTGTAATTATTTTAGTAGGGTTGACTTTAAAAAGGCACCCCTATTCTATTTTTTTTAAATAATTTGTAATTATTTTAGTAGAGTTGACTTTCAAAAGGTACCCCGATTCTATTTTAAAAAAATAGTTTGTAATTATTTTTGTAGGGTTGACTTTCAAAAAGTTTCCCGACACTTTGTATCAAAATTTTTTAAAAAATAGTTTATATCTTATAATTTCAAAATTATATGTATTAATAGAAAAATGTGTATTACTACACGAACGGATAAACATGTCGCTATCTTTAGTGTAGTACACATTGTGTATTTTTAACTGATTTATATAGAACAAAAAAGTTTATACAAGATCACATATTTGTCATCAGGGGGCTGAGATCATCTATACCTAAAAAATAAGCAGGACGCAATGTCGTAAGTCAAAACAAGCTCCCGAAGAAAATAAAGAAACTAAAGACCAAGGCTATGTTTAGGGAACGTAATAAAGTATGCAGGACTTTGTTTAAGTTTGAATGAGGAAAGTAAATGATCAGGAGGAGGGGGAAAAAAGAAGAAAAATCGACATTGGAGCCAACGAAAGTAGAAAAAGAAGGTAGCATTTCATCAGTCTTTTCAGTGGGCTCCACATGGTGACCGAATGAAAGAGTTTTTCAATCAACTCCTTGTGTTCTTTATTGCTCTAGGAAAGATGGATGTGGTTAGAAGGATCTCTAATTGTTGTTCAACTTTGGAATAGGGGTAGTTAACATTTAATTTTGGAGGAAACTCTGGACTGAAATGTTTCCCGTCAGATGTACAGCCTTTAAAATAAATTATTATATGGGAGATTTAACCTTTTAAGGAGAATTGTGCTTTACGGTAGTTTAAGTTTTTTATTCGATCCTTATGGTTTATTTCGAAGTTAGTGAAAGATAGTTTCTTAGGTTAATTAAAAATATTCCAGTTTTATTCAAAGTGCAAAGTTCTTAATGGTTTGTCAAACATGTTAAAATAACCATGTGGGTTAAATATGGAAACCTATCATAGAAATAATTAAACATTACTTATCATAATGTCTCAATCGTAAAGTGACGTCCTTATAGAATAACACATTGAATTTTTATTCATTTTTCGAGTTCTAATTATAAATAAATTATTAACACTAGCCAACTGATGCGTCAGTATTAGTAACACTCCTCAAAATGTTGGGTACTTACATTCAAATAAAAATAGCGGCGGGAAGATATTAATAATGCAGTGTTCAGGAAATTGCGGAAAAGCCTAATACATAATAGTTTAATTACGCTATTTCAACTTTATTCCGGCTATTAAAATTAATAATGCTTTATAAATAATAATGTCTCACTTCCAATTCTTGAAATAGAAACTATGTTTGTTCATATGGCAATTCGCTTGTATTACACAGCTTATACGATGGGATTTATACTAATTCTTTCCGATTTGAATTTTTTCTTAGTTTCTGATTATTAAATGCATTCTCATTAATTCGAAAATTCTAAGTAATTTGTCTAAGGGCAGAATTTCCACACAAAACTTAATTGAAAATGTAGTTATTGCTTATTTTAGGTATTAATTATTAAATTAACTGGATAAAGTTTTTTATACATTGATTTAAAACATTCCAAGGTAAAAATAACACCCAGAGCATAATGATACAACGTAGCAGAGAAACTTACAATCACAACGGTTTTTTTACTATTACTACTAGTTTGCTGTTTTAAAAAAATTCTTAACTCCGTCAAAGTAAAGCTATTGCAAAATAATTAACATTTTCTTTGCATTTCTGCAATCCAATATTGTATTGGATGCAACTAAACGGATCAGATATGCCAAGCTTGCAATTGATTATACAGTTTAGGGTAAAGGGTAGATAAGGTCTCTCTATTAAGCAACTCGTATCTCATATTGAATTATTATTGAATGGCATTCACCCACTGACGCTCAGTTAATATTGGCACTTGTAAAGTTCGTGTTACTGCTTGCAAGATTAAATCATTTTTCCTGGCCATGTATTTTTGTTACTTTATCGAAATTTTAATTCATTGTAAAGAGTTTTAAATTATACCTCAAACAATTAGATTTACAAAATATTGTAAAATAGAGTACTTTTGTTAATCTAAAAAATTAAGTAAAACTAGATATCCCTGGACGTGATATCAAATTCATGAGCGTAAATTAATACTATTAAACAGTATTTTTTACAGGATACAAATGCAATATTCTTGTTTAATGCAGTATACATTCCGTAGTTTACAAGGCGAAGTAATTATCTCCCGAAAACTGTTTGCAATATATCTGTAAAATAATATTTACATTGTTGAGTAGAGTAGCGTGTTCTGCAACTGATTCTTCAGTTATGGTATATAATATTGCGCTGAAGGATTATTGAACTTTTATTTGAATCTGAAATTTCAAAAAGGATGTTCTGAAAAATGAGAAATTGAATATTCGTGTTGAATGAGGGTTTTTAGAACGTAAACGAATTTTAATTTTAAATGAGCAGAGGAGTACCCAGCAAAAAAGTCAGCATAAAACCTTCATCAAAATTTTGAAATTGAAAGTTTTATGTAGGAAAACTGCAGTGTTTTTGAAGATCTATAAAACTAAATGTTTTTGTTTCAATATCCTTCATAAAAACTTTAAAAAACCTTCATAAAAACCTGCAAAAAACCTTTAATTTTTAATCATGAAGGGAAATGCAGATATTTTAAAGGTTTTATGCAGGAAAATTAAAAACTTCAAAAAAACTGAAGTTTTTTGTTTCAATATCCTTTAGAAAACCTTCAAAAAATCTTTAATTTGACAATGATGAAGGTTTTATGCTGACTTCTTTTGCTGGGTATGCATAATGAAATTTTATTTTAGTAAGGGAAAAAACAATATAAAAAGTTTAAAATAAATTCTTCGAATACACATGAAGCGAAAGGATAGAGTGATATCTGAAAAACATTGGTCGAATATTTAACGACAAAAATATTTACTAAAATTGAATCTTCTCTCCGGACACTGCTGGATAAATTACCTTTTTATATAAATTTAACTGACCCCGATTTCAGAAGTTGCTTTAAAAGATCATCCGGATGAGTTTACCGTAACCATAAAAACTGCAACAAACAACCAAGACACTGTGAATTCAATCGATTCAAATAGGAATGAATAATTTATTGACAGTAGGCGTATAAAAAGGAATCCACAACGGTAAGTAAAAACGTGGAAGATCAAATAGGAACGAAAAAAATTAAGACAGTATATCAATAATTTAAAACATTTAAGAAACGAAGTTTGAAAGCCCCAAATGAATGTTTGATTGTCAAATTTATTTTCTCAGTAATATCATGCTATATTCGTTAAATTTTTTATTTTTTAAATACGCAAAGCCTGGTATTTAAACTCTTTTATCAAACACATGCACACGATAATTGATTATATTTTAAAACAATCCAAATACACATATTTGCATACCCACCTAAAAAATCATCATACAATTATTAAGTTTACAAGTTAATGCTGAGAAATTTAGCATTAAAATGATTGAATGAAAAATTACATAAATGTAAATTAAAAACTTAAAAATCACGCAGGTTTTATAAAGGTATTTGGAGCAAAATGCTTATTTCATTAATGCATTATGTTTTTGATGATGGTTTTACGCTGATTTTTAATGAGTAATTTCATATAGAAGAACCACACTTCCTTCAAAGGATCCCATAATTTACAATATATTTTGACTGGTCATATTATAGATAATAACTTCATGTCTAAAACATTTTATAAAGGCTAAGCCTGTAATGCGTCATAAACTTAGATTACTTAAACTTCAGATTTGAACATGTTATGTTTTTGACAAGCATATTTAATATTAATCATGTCGTCACGAATATATCAGCATCCTAACACCTATATATTTGATTTCGATGATGTATTGATATTTTAAATCGCATCAAGTTGTAGTTACAAAGCATCACGGATAATCAGATCTGACAATTACTATACACTGAATTCTGTGTTATCTAAATTTACTACCATGTACTCTGGTAAAGTAGTAATGTTTCAAACATATAGTTCAAATTTATTACAACATTTTAATCAATTATTGGTAAATATTGATATGATACCAGAAATAATTGAAGGTTTATGCAGTAAAACTGCAGGTTTTTTGAAGATCTATGAAATTAAAGGTTTTTGTTTCAATATAAATCATAAAAACTGTAAAAATCCTTCAAACAATCCTGCAAAAAACTTCAATTTTTAATCATGAAGGAAAAATGCATATATTTTAAAGGTTTTTTACAGAAAAATTAAAAAACTTTAAAAAAAATTGCAGGTTTTTGTTTTAATTCCCTTATAAAACCATCCCAAAACCTTCAATTTGACAATTTTTATGAAAGTTTTATGCTGACTTTTTTTGCTGGGATGTACTATTTACTAACATGATTATTTATTATTATCCAAATAAATGTGTTCTTGCTCGAAGTCTTACATGCTATTTCACGAAATCTTTTAAATTGATAAAAATTGTTAATAGTTAACATAAAAAATAAATTACTTGCAATATATATGAAAGATATCCAGAATCATGAAAGCGAAACTTTATCTCTAATTGCAGAAATGTGAGCTAATATTTGGTTTTAGTAATCCAAACTGCAGAATAGTATTTATAGACAATAATTGTTAGATTTTCCTAGAAGAGATGCGTCTTCTTTTTAAATAGGATCCCCCAAGGCTACATGATCAGTAAGCGTTAAAATATAATTAAAACACACAAAAACTCTAAAACTGTTCAATAACTGATTTTTCGAATCATAAATTCAACTCAGTTGAGAAAATTAGTTTTGAAACTTACATTAAATACAAATTATGAAACAAATAAATACAAAATAAATATTTAAAATAAGATTTTCTAGCAAATGGGTGTCTGAAAAAAAATAACTAACACTTCTGAAAAAATTATTTAACATAAAAAGGTATGTAAATGTTTAAAATGATAAAAAAAATTAATGAATGAAATATCTTTCGCGTATACTTTATTTAAATTTATGTAGATCAAATGAAAGTCAATGATAAATAGTAGTAATTTTTTTACACTCTTACACACAAAAATAAACAGTTACAATTTTAATATATGAATAAGAAAAAACGATTTATCTTTGTCAACAGTTTTTATTTTATTATTATAGCAAAATTAAAAAGATAAATATATGATAAAACAAAATGTTCGATGGAGTATAATTAGAGTATTTGAAGGTAAGAAAATTTAGTTTAAATGATTTAGTTTGATAAAAAAAAATGATAATTTTTAGTTAAAAGGGTTGATGTTTAAAGAAATGTTTTCTTTTTTATATGTTGAAGACTTTACTAATCGTATTTTATGTATGATTTATTTATTTTATAAAACCAACGCAATATGGATCATACATTTTTAAAAGTTATGGGCAAATATTAAAATATAAGTATAAATATAATCATTTTAGTATACGTCAAAATTAACATACTATAAAAAATAATTTAATATTTTTTATTTATTAATTAACAATTATATATATATATATATATATATATATATATATATATATATATATATATATATATATATATATATATATATATATATATATATATATATATATATATATATATATATATATATATATATATATATATATATATATATATATATATATATATATATATATATATATATATATATATATATATATATATATATATATATATATATATATATATATATATATATATATATATATATATATATATATATATATATATATATATATATATATATATATATATATATATATATATATATATATATATATATATATATATATATATATATATATATGTTTGTCCATCCAAAACAACCTTTTTCCCAATTCTTTGAGTAATATTTGTGCCCTTTTCTATGTATATTTTCTTATTACAGCAACTTTACCACATATAGAAGAAGAGGATAAAAAGAAAAAAGGTGTGAAAAAAATTATAAAAATATTTCAGATAGATTAGAAAATTTCATGCTTTTTATTGTAGTGATTAGTCTTCTTGCTTAAAAAACGAAAATATGCTTTCTCTACTAATAAGTTCATTATTAATTCGACGCTACCAATGTTAGTATCATAAAAAATAAAAACTTACATTTTGATGCTTCAATTTCTGAATTGCATTGTATCTGTCCCATCCCTATTCTTTTTTTTCCACGCATGGAATAGCCTTTCTTTAAAGAATCTTTCTTTTAAAGATCTCGTCTGAAAAATCGCATCAGTTTTCACTGTCAGTCGCCCAAGCAGGACAAATCCATCTCTTTTTCTCCATCACCCAAAGAAATACACACTGCGAAAGGAAATTTGATCCTCGATCCGTTGTTTCATCAAGCCGCAGTCACCGTTCCTCAAGATTAAACACTCCAATGTTTCCGAAATCAAGGTTTGCGATAGAAGAGCGCTATTTCCCAATAGAATGAGAATCAAAATTGAAATATAGAAATGGAGTTTTTTCTTATTTTTATGAAGACAAAAACGGAGTGTTTTAATGTTGAAATATTTGGGTATTTATCTCTTATATCTTAAATCTTAAAGAACATCTTTTAAAGTTTTGATATTAAAAGCAGTTCATTGTTAAAGTTTCTTTAAATTTCAAATTAATAAAGCTTTTTTATTAAGGTTTTAAATTATGGTATTTAAAGAGTTATAAACTAAAACAGTCAAATGGCATATATTTAAATATTTCATATAAATCAGTTTATTATCTTCTTAACTATTAAAATAATGATTTTTTTTTTAAATGAAGAAAAATTATTTCTTAGGATAATTAGTATTACATCAAAGTTATTATATAGTTAAAACAATTCACTACAATTAAATTCATAATTTGTAATCTTTTATTGAATTTTGAAATTTCGAGCAACTTATAAAAACACCTACTTAATAAGTACTTAAAATTACAAAATTAATAAAAATATTTTTGTTTAACGACATAAGCTTATATAATAATAATACTATTGTAATCTATTGCCTTTTTAACTGTAAAAAGCTCTTTAAAGATCAAATTATTTTATTAATTTATAATTTAATTAAGTTTCGAATGACAATAAAAAATTGCCCTCCATAATGTGAATAAATGATGTGTATAAAAAAACAATTATATTAAAATTTTATAAAACGATATAATTCATAAAAAAGAAAATACTAATAATCTCCTGAAAATTAATTTACATGAAAGACATGAAAATATTATTTGTAATTATTCTATTCATATAAAACGAATCCTTTGGCAATAAAAACTATTGTATTATTTATACAGATTTTATTTATCCAATTGCAAGACCAAATTTTAAAAATTCCATAATTAAATAATTTAGTTACCAATGGATTTTTATTCTTGCTCTTGTTTAATAATTAGTAGTGTTTCAGTGTAGATGAACTGGCTTATATATAATTTTATAAATTTATAGATATCAAAACTATACAGGTATTATTCTGATATTGAACATGCGAAATAATTTGTTTTGCAAAATCATAACATTTTGTTTATTATAAGTAATTGTAATCTCTGTGACAATATTTTATATTACATATAAACTAATCAAATCGATTGACATTTCCTGTAGTGGTCGTTATAAAAAAAATGTCGCTACATCGATAATTCATTAAAAAAAAGATTAGAATGTATTTTATTTTGTTTTCAAATAAAAAAATATATTCTACCATAACAATTTTAAATCACAAAGAAATTTTTATATTATGCGGAATCATGTTAAATATTATATACAGGGTGGACTAAAAGTCTCTGAGATATTTTTAAATGTTATATAAAATTTAATAATTGAAGTAAGCGACTAATGCTTTTCATGACGAAAGATAAATTTAGTTTTTTTAATAAAATAAAAATTTTAGTTCAAAATATAACCCATAGATGTCATTGTGCATTAAAAACAACAGAAATATATACGAAATCATTTATTTTGTCCTAAGCAGTTATGAAGCAGTTATTTTGTGCAATCCACAATCATATTTATATTTCAAAGTTTGCGCCGTTTGTATCTCAAGCCACATCGAAACAGTACTATAATTCAATCCACATATTTGCGATTTGATGCTTTTTCTAATGTTTTTATGGCGCAGCCCTGGATGTCCCACTCTGAATACCTATTTTAAAAACATATATATGAATATAATTATTTTATGGATTTTATTTCACCCCCAAATCATCTCATAAAATAAAAAAATAACTACATACACAAATTTTGTTGTAACCTATTTTTTAAAAGACATTTATCAAGTTTAAATTGATAATTAAGTGAAAACGCAATTTTTTTTTGTCTCTACGAGTACTTCTAAATTACATATTCTGTTTCATGTTGTTGTTACATAATATGAGCACTGACTCAGGTCATTGTGTAATCAAATTTTAATTAATATAAGGGATTGTAAAGTTGATAAATAAAAGAACTATTTTGAATAAAGTTTATCTCATTGTCACTATATTCCATTTCAACTTAAAATTTTTAATTTAAACATCAACAACGACCATTGTTATTAATAATGTAAAATAAGAATTTCAAATATCTTAAGTACAACAGCAACAGCGCTTAGTCTGCAACCCAATACCCACATACGATCAGTCTAAACGGAATTTCAATCACTGCTCCTTGCTAAACATTTTAAATAATGAGAAGCAATTCCAAATATGTCATTTAGTATGAAAATATTAATCAAAATGGAAGTTTTTATCCTTGTGATTTTTATTTTGCATCCACTTTTAATTCAAAATAATTTAATAGAAAAAAAATATTTTGTAAACATACCCATCAACTGCCGTATGTTTAAAACACTACGTATATAGTTTAGACTAATTCTATATATTTTTCATTAATATTATTACATTTATTTTAAATGTTTCAAGTTAATATGTCAAGTAAACGATTAATATTAAAGTGAAAATAATTTTATATTAATCAAGATAATTATTTTCCATATTTTAAAATAAGTCAATATAATGTATATAGGCGATAGCTGTTGGTTGATAAATTGTCCCATTCGGCTAACCCTAGTTTTCATGGAATATGCAAATAGATATAAATCTTAAATTTACAAATCGATAATATTAATGTGGTCTTAAATTTGGAGAAATGCTAGTTACTCTCAAACATACCTACATCAAAATATGCCTTGTGAGTGTTCTCTTTACAAATATTTACAAATAATTACGAAGGTAATGTTTAAGAAGGATTGAGATTTACTTGCCTGTGATGAAATAGATGTGTTTAGCAAACCTAAACTAAATATTCAATGGAGGGTCCTCTTCCATGGACTTAACCGTAAAAGTTTAACGGAGTTTACTAAATATTGACGAAATATCTTCTAGAAGAAATCAAATACGTTACATGATGAAATATACAAATAGTTTAGTAGATTTCATATTTTCCAAATGCGAACTTGCTATTGAACATTTATTCACATGAGGATTGTTTTAAAACTTCTTGAATCTTCTATATCTTAATATCGAATTACATATTGATGGATGCATTTGGTAGGTATACTTACTTCTGTTAGGTATAGTTGAGTATATGTTTATTTTACTGTTCTGAAATATATATTGCAGCTGAATGATATATGTATAAATGGTAATGAAAGTTAAGATGGTTCCGTGTACTTATATAAACATGAGATTATGAATAATATAAATATTATATATAAAATGTATGAAGGTTTTAGAGATGGATTCACTATATCAAGTGTGTTAGAGTTATTTCAATATTATACAGATTTCATATTCTCAAAAGTTACCTGAACAGAAATTAGTATATGTTTAGCTAATCTGTTAAATATATGTTACTTTTACAAATTTAGTAGTTAGAAGACAACTTAAAAATGTATCGTATATAAAATTAAATTTTCTTCTAGCTTACTACACTGTTATGCACGTAAGTGGCATGCTTAACTATATATGAGAGAAATATAAATAGTTAGTAGGTTGAATTATATATAAGAGCACAGTAGACTTTCAAAATAAGAAAAATCCATCAAAAATGTGATTATTTTATTTTTTGCTATAAATAACACTGTTGCCTATATTTATCAGCACAACTATATAAATGTTTTATCTAATTTGTATATAACCCATACATTTTGAGAAAAAAAATAATTAATACATCTTTCACTAAAATGCATTTTTCTCATCTTGTTAAATTTGAATGCAAGTAATATTTTGAAATGTTCCATGCGCATTATTTTTATGGTTAGAATCTTGAAAAAAATTTTTGAATGTTGTAAAATGTTGTAAAAAATTGAAAATTTAAACTCAAGTAATATTTTGAAATGTTTCATGCCCATTAATTTTTTGGCCAGAATCTTGAAACTTATTTAAATGTTCTATATACTTATAGAAAATGATTGATTTTTGCATGTTTCTTAAATGAAAGTTAAATAATAATTTTTGTACTATGAATATTGTTTGGAAATGTCTGTATTTTTCTACATTTTAATGGCTATATAAATAAGTTAATTTTTTTTAATTGTTTTACATATGCAATAAAAAATTATGTGTGTAATACGATGTTAAAAATGCTACAATAAAAGCTATTAACAAACAAAATTGCGCATGGGACATTTTAAAATGTATATATATATTTTTAAATTTTTTTTTAATTTAATTAAAAAGTATTTATTAGTTTCAAACCAAATTCTTTCCTGTGTTTAATAAGCATTGTAAATTTATGGTAATATTTGCTTGAAAAATAAAAAAAGTTTTTGGTAGTCCACTGTACCGTTAACGTTGCAACTGAGTTACATAATAGGTGATTAGAAACGGTTAGAAATATACCCATAATATATAAAGCCGTAATACTATCTCAAAATATTAAACCATGGTCAGATAACGAGACAGCACTTGACCTGGCACCCAATTTACCAACTTCCTCACTACAACTAATGTCAGGACATTTATACTACGATCGATTGAATGTACTCCAGTTCCCCCTACACGAGAATATTCGGTTGGACAACAAAGATCCAACTTGCAACCTTCTGATTATGAGTTTGTCACTCTTCCAATCAAGTCATATGGGCTCAAACTATAAGTGTGAATACTATTTATAGAAACCCATACTTCACCCCTGCATGGGTCTTTTTTTATTAAAGTGTTTCATGATAGAATCAAATCCAGGTGGCTCATTACCTTGCTTCATTAAGAAAGCATTAATCTTTATGCACCTATCATGACCATCCATATTGTTTTGTAATTGATTACCTATGGTGTTATAGTACAGCCTAATCAGAATTAACGGGAATTTGTAATAGACAATTTAAATTCTTACCAATGCTTTAAAATCCAAATTGTATTAGCTTTATTGGAAAGTTTTGACGACGCGTTTACTTTCTATCATTGGAACAATTACTATAAACATATACACTTTAGTCACTTCTTATTTTGAATTCAATATATTTTACTTTTAAGATTCCTTCGTATATTTATTCCCATTCAAATTGTCAATTACTTAATAATAATTTATATTATTATAGTATCTTAAATTATGTGAAAAAGCTGATAAAACAAATATTTATTTTTTAATATGTCGTTGTAAAATTTGGGTATTCATTTACCATTTAATTGTAGTCAAATATGATATTTTAAATTATAAAGTAGGTTATATCACCATATTGTCATAATTTTATAATTATGTTTGAATATAACTTTAATGAGGATTCCAACATATTGATTATCCCTTGTAAAATCTGAGTTTTCTCGTTTCCCTATATCCTAATACTATTTAACTAAATTGTATCCTCACTTTTCTCGTTGCTTTCGTGTCAACAGTTACGCTAAATTCCCACAGACTGAAAATTCTGGCAATCTAATTTTCCGCGCTATGCGGAAATTAAAGTGATGGAATGTTTACGTGAGACGCGCAAGACTCATTTTTAGCGTAGCTCCCGATTACATTCACGCATAACACACTTATCTGGATTTAAAGCTTATATGGGAATTCTCTGAAAAGCGAGTCTCATTTTCTTTCTTTCCCAATGCATTCACAGACATCAACTTCAACTTTTACGTGCATAAATTGAGCTTTGTAGTGTTTTTTGATTCTTGAACTTAATACAAATTTTTCTTACCACCCCTTTTTAAGAGACAGCTAATTCTTTATTTTGAGATAATTGCAGTTTGAAAAGTATATTTTAACGTCGTAAAAACATACATCAAGTTATCTGGTTCATTCAAGATGATTCATTCGAAATTTTTCATTCGATGATGATGATTACGATGTCCTTATGTTTTTGTATAATATTAGTGAAGTTAAAAGATAACAAAGAAAACGCTAAGAGACTTAAATATTCAAATACTGTTAAAAGTTTGGAAACATAATTTTTTATAGTTTCTTTATTGACAGATATTTAAGTTTTTTGGTTAACTCTTCGTACTTGAATGATCTCTCTTTCGTGACATCATAAACTAGAAAAACACTCAGTTAATTATTCTCAAGAGATTGATAATCTATCTACCAATTTATCTGATCGAATACGGTGGAAATAATATTAAAACCCTTTGTAGTAGAATTGGTTGAAATATAACGCTTGAACTTATGACAAAAATTATAAAAATATATAAAGTTTGTGAATTTCTATTTACCTCTAATATTTTGTTTTTAATTTAACTTTTTTAAGCATGATATATTTTTTATCAAGTTAACGAAAAAATATCTGGCTTATAGAACATCAACATGTAACGCTTAAAAATATTTTAACACGTACGTTATATTGCGAAACCTAAACATGAGTGTACTAAGTGTGTCAAAGAATTTTTAAGACTAGCACTGGATCTCAACCTACTGTGGCGCCATCTGTGTATCGCGCATGCGTGATAAACCTTAACTATCAGCTGACGCACTGCCAAACTCTCAATGCATTTGTTAACTACCTTAAACGATACGGATGTTCCTTAGAGAAGTACGATTTTTTTCATGTTGAATTCATGAATTTCATGAATGAAGATGGATCAAAGAGCTGTAATTAAATTTCATTCAAAACTTGGGAAACGTGCTATTGAAACGTATCATTTAATGAAACAAGTCGGCGAGTTTTGTTTGCCAAAAAAAAAAAAGAGTTCCATCAATAATCAAAACAATGCTCATCACATTCTTCGATAGCAAGGGTATTATCCACAAAGAATTTGTTCCGACTGGACTGTATTAATGTAAAACAGGATCTAAGATAGGAAGCGGAGTGTGCAATGTTTGAATTAACATTAACTTTACAATTACTATTAAGATTAATACCTTTAATTACTTTGGCTAGATCATATAGATAAAGAGAGACATTGCGTTGTGATTTCAATATTAATTTACCCGGAACGTAGATTTTCCTGTTGGGAAGATAAGGCATAGAAATGCAAAAACTTAAACTATAATTAAAGCAAGGAACAGACACTTAAACTTTCCATAAATACATATTTATTACAATATGCGAGAGTATATTGGTTGCATGACTCACCAGGCAAACAGGGGCTGACAGTCCGTCCCGGAGCATATCTCAAACAAGAGATTGATTACAGTGTTTTTACACAAACATTACTAGAGTCTCCGTCAAGTGCTCGTCCAAAATATGGGAGAGCGAGATCTCAGAGTAACAGTCCTAAGAGTGAAGTCTAAGAGTTAAGTGCTAAGTGTAAAGTATAATTAGAGAGTTTCTGTAGAAGAGTACTGTCGATGCGGTGGGCGTGGGGAACAGCCCCCCGGGATCAGCCCCGTTTTTCGTCATTGGCTCGAAGGATCAAAAACTTATTGCGGCTCGTCTGTGATTGGCAATAACACACCTCATTCACACGATTGGGGGGGCGGTGAGACGAAAGAGCCCCCGACGAGATGAAGGGGACCCCATATCTTACTTTTATGGGGCCTGATTTATGGGACCTAAATCCCCGAAGAACAACTTTCTTTGTAGCCTTTTAAATCCTACTTGACTCGCTGTCAAGGATTTCTTTTCAGACGTTTTATGGTCACGACAGTCCGGCGCTTCACTCTTGCGTGGGAAAACAGGTGGAGAGGCAGATTTAATTGCATCACCACAGTCCTCCCCCAACAACGGAAGAGGGGTTCACCGCGGCAGCATTGAAGATCAGCACTGATGGAGGTACCCAGAGGTGGCGAAGTGGGAGAGCCAGGAGATGAAGTGGAGAAAAAAAATCACCTCTTCGTAGGCCCATCTTCATCCTGTGCTTGGGCCAGCCGAGCACGTGGGAGGAGAGGGGGTCGTTTCGCTCGTCAGCGGAGAAGCCACCTTTAAGGCCCTGAAGAGGGCTCCACTCTTTTTCCGGGCTCAGATGGAGTGAGATTCGAGGCATCCCCGACGCACCTGTTGTAGGATAGCTTCCGTCGTCTTTGCAGTTTTCAGGGACAGAGGGTGTTCATTGAAGAGAAATCTATACTTCTCTCTATCAACCCTCTTCCTCTTCTGTCTTTAATGGAGGGGCTCCGTGTTCATCTGATCGGTGCAGGGGTCTGTTTTTCCTCGCATAATTCCAAGGGCGCAGGTGGGTTAAAGAGAATAGTCTATACCATTATCTCTCCAAGCTGTTGTCCCTCTCTGGAAGACTGTTTGTTGAAGAATTCTCCGAGTGATCTCCGCTGCAAGGTAAAGTCCTCTCGTCCGCTCGGTAGAGTGGGTGGGGTGCCAACTTTGCTGTACATCATTATAAATCCAAGCATACCAGCGCGAAAAGGGGTGGTCAACTCATCAGTCCATCGGGTGGGATGAGTGTCAGGTGTCGGGTGTCCCAGGTGAAATCCTCTTGTCCATCGGCGCAGGCCGGTTTGACCGGTGTAGCCTCGTCCATCGAGTGAAGGACTGGATCGCCCGGTCCCATCTAGTTGTGGCGTGTCATCTCTTGCATCGGATGGAAGTGTCAACTGCATCCAGCGGGGGCAAGGGAAAGCAGTCATCCGGATCCATCAGCTCAGTCAATATAGCCGCTGTGGCTTCAGGTGGGCAGGGCAGCCCAACTAATGGAAGATCTCAGGCAAACAGGGGCTGACAGTCCGTCCCGGAGCATATCTCAAACAAGAGATTGATTACAGTGTTTTTACACACACATTACTAGAGTCTCCGTCAAGTGCTCGTCCAAAATATGGGAGAGCGAGATCTCAGAGTAACAGTCCTAAGAGTGAAGTCTAAGAGTTAAGTGCTAAGTGTAAAGTATAATTAGAGAGTTTCTGTAGAAGAGTACTGTCGATGCGGTGGGCGTGGGGAACAGCCCCCCGGGATCAGCCCCGTTTTTCGTCATTGGCTCGAAGGATCAAAAACTTATTGCGGCTCGTCTGTGATTGGCAATAACACACCTCATTCACACGATTGGGGGGGGCGGTGAGACGAAAGAGCCCCCGACGAGATGAAGGGGACCCCATATCTTACTTTTATGGGGCCTGATTTATGGGACCTAAATCCCCGAAGAACAACTTTCTTTGTAGCCTTTTAAATCCTACTTGACTCGCTGTCAAGGATTTCTTTTCATACGTTTTATGGTCACGACAGTCCGGCGCTTCACTCTTGCGTGGGAAAACAGGTGGAGAGGCAGATTTAATTGCATCACCACATGGACAAAACAGAATTCGTCGCATTCGTCCAGAATATCTGGAGGAAAACAGTTGGTGTTTGTTGCATGATAATGCACCCAGTCACAAATCACTAAAGGTGCGACGAGTTTCAGCAAAAAAAAAAACCTGCATGTTAAAACATCCACCATATTCACCTTATTTAGCACCTTGATAAAAGGGTGTTATTTTAGTGACATTGTGACTATACAAACAGCTTCGACGCGAGCTTGGGAGGCAATCCCACAAAGTAAATTCGAACAGGCATTCGAGTCGTTATGAAGCCGCTGTTACAAATGTATTGAAGCCAAAGGAGCTTATTTTGAATAAAAATCCTAAAAAAATATAATTACTTGTTTTTATTTAATTTTATAAACCCAATCTTAAAAAATATTTGACACACTGTGCATGTGCGTGTGTGTATGTAAGTGTATGTGCATACGTGCGTGTATTGCATTGAATTACATGATTATACTTTTATTTAAAGAGTAGGCTGGGAAAGAGACGGTTCGGGATCTATTGAAAAACTAAGACCAGAAAACACTGCCTCGTAATTTTCAACCATGACCAACTTTTGAACTTCCCTCTACAAACTTCCACACCATGACTAAAGTGAAAATATTTAAATCATGACATATTTAACGAACATAAGCCACATGGCAAATGTTTTGGCGGAAGACGAGAGCCCTTTATCTAAAGAGAAAACACCAATAAACGTAAGCCAATTCCTAAATAAAAGCAACTACCTAACACCCCTCATACAACAACACCCGTTTTAAAAATACCCGACACTAAATCCTTCAAATAGCACAGAGTTCTTATATCCAATACTCTATTCTCCTTCACCATAAAATCCTATTTATGGTATGCTAAATCAACCCGACAAATGCATCCTCCTACTCCAGATTGGACGTGAAAGCATCACCTGGGTAGATGATCCATTTTATGATCTTTTTCGAACACTTTTGGATTAAAACCAGGTATCACAGCTATTGCTTCATGGGCGTCATCCAGAAAGATAAAGGACGGCGCTTTATTGTAATGAAATTCTTATCGGCTTCTTTTACCATGCCAAGACTACGTAGTGAGATCGTTGGTAATAGCTATCAATTTTTACAATGGGGTGGATATGGATTATTTTGAGCCTATTTTAGGAGATTATCACTGCATAAGAGACGAAGTTCGATGAAGATAAGTGTGTGGGATGTAATAGAAAGGGTATTATGAACTTAGAAACTCTGAAGAAGGAATATTTTCTTACGCGATTAATCATTTCAATATTCCTGGAACATAGGACGTGTAATTGTAGTTTAATATAAATATTTTTAATAATTTTAAGATAGAGTAAGAAGTGAGGGGTGTTTTTATCCTAATGAATAATTGGGTGTATATAAGGGAAATAAAATAACTGGCATTGTAAATAAAATGGCGTAATTTCCGAAATAATTATAAATCGTATACATGTGCTTGCACCTTAATCCGAAATAAAATATGCTAATCGTCAAAATGGCTTACATAATGGCAAAATAAAAACACGGGCACAACATAATTTCGTAAACAAACTAACTGTTGCCACTCAGCGTACAGAAAAACAGCGTTTTTCAATCACCGCGTAAGAGAAATATATATAAAGATATTTTCTAAACTAATAATTTTAAGTTATAGTGTCAAATTATTTATTAACAAAATAAAGAAACTAGTGAGAGATTATCTACGTTTGCTTTAAAAGTGGTGACAAATTATTTTAAAAACTCTTATTTATATTCTAAAATGTTAAAGATAACAATTAAAAATGAACCATTTCACATTAATATGATTAAGGGACTATGTGTTTGCAATTAAAGCAGGCATATGACAATTCGAACTGATTTTTCAAAATACTATAGTCAAAGATGGTTTATAATATATTTGTTTATTGTTATTACTTAAAATATTTTCTATCATCATTACATATGCAAAACATTTCCTTCTAAATTAAATATATATATAAAAGTTACGAAATGCATTCTGACTTTAAATCATATCCATCATGCAGCTAAATATAAAATTTGAGAAGCATAAATATTGTGTCTCAAAACAAAAATAAACTCGAAAATAAAGTGAACACCATAACTTTAAATCATTTGAAATATAAAATTACTTATCCTTCGGAATTTAAACAACATCCAATTACTGAATGCATGGCATTAATTAAGCCCAATTAGATTGAGATTCAGGATCAGTAATTATAATAAAGGAATGCGATAACGAAAATTACTGACCATGTCAACTTGATTTTATAAGTAATCCTTTAAATATTTCTTTATTAATTAAAGTGTCAAGTTCTGAAAGGCACTGTTTCCCCAATTCCAGGAAATCATTTGGATAGTTCAAATAAAAATCTTTTTAGTATGAAATGAAAAGCTAGTTAATCACAGTTAATGATATTTTTTGTACTTCGGAAATTAAAAATTAATGGAGGAGCTCTTTTTCCCAGTCAAAAAGGCACTGGCATACTAGCTGATAAATGATGTAGTAATCGCGCCCGTGGCAGTCATTTCTAGCATAGCACCTAGACTCTATTAGAGTAAGAGGTATTGGGTGATGAATGATGAAATAGTTTTTGCATTCGCAATTTTTTTTTTAATGTTCTGTATTATCTTAAGATGTATTTTCATAAATAAAATGACAAGAGTAATCGAATTTTTTAGCTGTTTTAACTAACGATGTAGTTAAAAAATTATTAAATAATTCGCCTTCAAATCAATACATATTTTCTTTCATAAGTAATCAATTTTGACTTTCTTGTATGTCTAGTATAAATTTTGATATTTCTTTTAAGTTGTTTTACTGGAAGTAAAATATCATACTCATTTTTTTTTCATAAAAGGTCATAATTTAAGGAGCAAGTGAAAGAAGAGGTCAACTCACATTTTTGAAATAACGCAATGCTGACGTACATGAAGTCGTTAAGTAGATATTTGCATTGCCTCAAAGTGTTTGGCTTTGCTTGTTTTATTAAAGCAGGTGTAGAGCAGTAAAAATTAATATGTTTAACTTAAAATAGTTTAATTTTCATTAAGCGTACCAAATTGAGAAATGTGCGAAAACGCGCCAATTTTGTTAACCTACAACCCCTAATCACGCTCACGGAAAATACATGAGAAAAAGCATTATAATAAGTTCTTTTTTGGAAGCATATAAGGGCGTATGCAAACGGAATCTTTTTTTGCACTAAAAAAAAAGAAGGTTGCTGTGAAAAAAATGCTATTTTTCTTTGCAACTGATTTTTATGACTGAACCCCATTTTTTACCTGTCCCTTTGATCATTTCAAATTCAAATATTGATTATGTAATCTAATTATAAACATTATTTTCAATTAAAATTCAAATGTCTCTATAGTTTTGATCGATTTTGTGGACGAATACCCCATAAAATTCGTCCGTAATCTACATAAAATATAGGGTTTTGATTTCTGAGAAAAAAGTTAATTCAGGGAATTTAGGAAGCTAAAAATGAAATGTGGTGCTGCTATCCAAACAACTTGCATATTACAAAGGGAATTATTAACAAGTATCGGTAATAAAACATTAAACATACAATTACTTTATATTAAGTTACATATAAAAGAAGTAACTAGGAATAACACAAAAAAAATTACAAGAACAAGAAATTTCTAGATCGTTAATTTTTTTTTTAATACTAATCAGATGTATGTTATAGTTGTATATGGAGAGTAGAATTGAATAACGATGCCGATCTAGTCTCAGTGATTTTGCAGAAAACACAAAACAAATTTAGTGACAGGCTAGATTTTTTTCAACCCTTTTGCATCTCTCATGGGTTCTGATAAACAAGGTTCGTCGAACTCTCTTCGGTTCCCAACGACAGATCGACAGCATGGATCCAGGAGTAAGTGGCTTCACTAGTAAACAACATCCTACCAAGAACAGACATTCTTGACTAGCACTTTTATAAATAGGTACTCAAAAATAAGTAAAATGTACTCATTTTTTGAGTACATTCGATGCTTATCATAGCTCCGAATACATACATTTCATTTTTAAAAAAGACATGTACTCAAAAATGTGTAAAAATTAATAAAAAAAGATCAGTTGCTTAATTACATAGGATGTTTTCATAAATCACTTTCAATAAATATCAACAAATACAACCGAGAGAATCGAACCCCAGATCCTTAGGTACTGCACTCCAGGGCCTTATCCGTTGTACCACAGAATAAATGTTAAAAATATGTGCGAAAAGAATGGTAATTAAGATAATTGAGCTGTAATAACTATGTTTCCATTTAAGCAATCGACATCAAAAAATGTGGAAAGCCATCTTCTGAACAACCATTTTTAAGTTTGTCAGGTCGCTTTGCTAAGATGGCTTGAACAGAAACTGAGATTAGAAATATTAAATCACACTGCTCATTGTTGAGAAAGTATGATTACTTAAATTTGAATACGACTTCGCTCATTTACGATGCAACTGTACTCAAAGAAATACGAGTAGGTTGAGGTACTTATTTTAAGTACCTTTTTCCTAGAGTACACTCAGCAGAGAAACGCGCTGTTCTCGAACTCTCTCTTTTTCTTCATTGCAATATAATTTACCTTTAAATATAACTTTTTGCTTTTATAATTACATTTTATTTGTTCCTAAATGATATGCAATCATTAACATATTTACAACTTTCTGATAATTAATATTCAACATTTAATGGAGTCTTTACATTTTTGTTACCTCATCAACTATGCAGCCATGACAGCTTTATACATGGGTTACCGATATGGCGTACCAGAACTTTATTGCTAGCATTATTAATTTTTGTTTTATTTATTTTATAAATCAACTTCAATACAGAAAAAATCCATTCCTAGTATACTATGCTGCTGTTTATACTGACTTATATTAAAAACTACAATCAATTGTCAGACATCGATTTGATCCACCTAGTTAACTCTCCCAACTTTTTTGTCGTAATAAAAAACATTTATATCTTTTAAAATGCATTTTCTAGTCATCTAAACATGACACCTAATTTTTTATAGAAATTTTGGATAATTTATTTAGAGAATTAAAAGCATCAATGAAGCTTCAAAAAGAATCAATGGAGCAATCTTTAAAGCATCCAATTTTTCTTTTCAGCCATCAGGCTCCATTAAGATTACAAATATTATTTTTATTAGCAAAAAACAATCAAATATTGTGAGATTTTTCAGAAAAATCACAATAGCAATATAAAAATTATTTATTTGCATAATTCTGTGTTAGAGTGACTCTTGAATGTATCTTAAAAATTTCGCTAGGGTCCAACACATTGCTTCCTTGTCTCATTTTGGAGTACATGTTTTTTTAAAATGAAACTTATATATTCGGAGCAATGATAAGCATCGAATGTACTCAAAAATGAGTGCATTTTACTTATTTCCGAAAACCTATTTTTAACAGTGTAGCTAACATAAAAAAGTTATGTTCTCGATTTCAACAAAAGTAAACTCGTAATTTTTTTTCTTGCGCCTTTAAAGCGTATTAAATGGGGAGTTTAAATTAAAGGAGATAATTTTTGAAGCAGGCGTATATTTGTTACTTTAATGTATTCGGAGCAACGATAAGCATCAAATGTACTCAAAAATGAGTGCATATTACTTATTTTAGAAAACCTATTTTTTACAGTGTAGCTAACATAAAGAAGTTATGTTCTCGATATTCAACAAAAGTAAACTCGTATTTTTTTTCTTGCGCCTTTAAGACGTATTAAATGGGGAGTTTAAATTAAAGGAGATAATTTTTGAAGCAGGCGTATATTTGTTACTTTAATGTATTCGGAGCAACGATAAGCATCAAATGTACTCAAAAATGAGTGCATATTACTTATTTTAGAAAACCTATTTTTTACAGTGTAGCTAACATAAAGAAGTTATGTTCTCGATATTCAACAAAAGTAAACTCGTATTTTTTTTCTTGCGCCTTTAAGACGTATTAAATGGGGAGTTTAAATTAAAGGAGATAATTTTTGAAGCAGGCTTATATTTGTTACTTTAATGTATTCGGAGCAACGATAAGCATCAAATGTACTCAAAAATGAGTGCATATTACTTATTTTCGAAAACCTATTTTTAACAGTGTAGTTAACATAAAGACGTTATGTTCTCGATTTCAACAAGAGTAAACACGTAATTTTTTTTCTTGCGCCTTTAAGACGTATTAAATGGGGAGTTTAAATTAAAGGAGATAATTTTTGAAGCAGGCGTATATTTGTTACTTTAATGTATTCGGAGCAACGATAAGCATCAAATGTACTCAAAAATGAGTGCATATTACTTATTTTCGAAAACCTATTTTTAACAGTGTAGTTAACATAAAGACGTTATGTTCTCGATTTAAAGCGTATTATCTCGATTTCAACAAAAGTAAACTCGTAATTTTTTTCTTGCGCCTTTAAGGCGTATTAAATGGGGAATTTAAATGAAAGGAGATAATTTTTGAAGCAGGCGTATATTTATTACTTTGATATTTCCAATTTTATAAAATAATATTTTATGCTTCACTGTTGATTCATAAATCCACAAATCCAGAAATAATAAATGGTGCTCAAATGCATTTGGAAAATACTCTCAGCGACCTACGATTAAGAAAGAAAGTCATAGAACAAAGAGTATTTATCAATCGGATTGTCCAGAATTTAATTCCCAATTTAAGTAAAATGGGTTTCCGGAAGAATGGCAGTTATCTAGCGGAAAGCGAGCGTCAGATAAACACAAGAAAAGCACCCGAATCTTCCCGATATTGGACTGGTTACTCTTGTCAAATAAAGCGACAGTGCTACACTATGGGAATTCACCATTCATCATGTCGCCGTTGAAGCGCAAAATTCAGTGGGCGTGTCTGTGATTAATGACATCGGCCCTCCTTAAAGGCTCGTGCCATTTGCTTCAATCTTGGAAAGGAACTTCTCTCGAGATAACACACATTCATTATATCGGTGCTTTTAGGAATTCGCGGGCTGCAGTTGAGTCTCCTGTTTCTCAGATTTATCATGGGCCAAAAAAGAATGTTGGACGCTGGAGGCGGATAACGAATTGATTTTGAATAGAGCGACACACTTTTGTGGACAGAGGTTTTTCTGTCCCCGCCTGCAATAGATCAATTTAATCTGGGTCTCCACCGCGACAGCCAACCCGTTGGATACTCTATGGAAAGTCTGAGACAAATTCTTGTAGATGAATTGAATAATACAAACATTGAATTGAAATTCTCAGATAGCGGTCGTTTATTTTGAGTTTGTGATTGGATTATATCTAGGGTTAACTGTTTTTTCATTGGTTACCATAACTGCGCACAAACAAATAAGACAGTGTTGAATGGATTTTCCTGCAATAAATCTATTTAATCTGAGTGTCTCCACTACTACATACGAATTCCGCTAACTCGTTGAATACTCTACAGAAAGTCTAAAACAATATTAGTCAGGAACTAATGTATAGTAATCAGTTACCGTAATTGCTTACAAAAAAATAAGGCATATTTGATGTGACTTTCTTGCAGTAAGTCTATTTAATGTGAGTGTCTCTACTACTACATACGAATTCCGCTAACTCGTTGAATACTCTACAGAAAGTCTAAAACAATATTAGTCAGGAATTAATGTATAGTAATCAGTTACCGTAATTGCTTACAAAAAAATAAGGCATATTTGATGTGACTTTTTTGCAGTAAGTCTATTTAATGTGAGTGTCTCCACTACTACATACGAATTCCGCTAACTCGTTGAATACTCTACAGAAAGTCTAAAACAATATTAGTCAGGAATTAATGTACAATAATCAGTTACCATAATTGCTTACAAACAAATAAGAAATTTTTGAACTGATTTTCTTGAAATAAATCTATTTAATTTGAGTATCTCCACTACTACATACGAATTCTGCTAACTCGTTGAATACTCTAAAGAAAGTCTAAAACAATATTATTCAGAAATAACTGTACAGTAATCAGTTACTGTAAATGATTACAAACAAATAAGACATATTTAATGGGATTTTCCTGCAATAAATCTATTTAATCTGAATGTCTATACTACTACATACGAATGAATTCCGCTAACTCGTTGAATCTCTAAAGAAAGTCTAAAATAATATTATTCAGGAATAACTGTACAATAATCAGTTACCATAATTGCTTACAAACTAATAGGAAATTTTTGAACGGATTTTCTTGAAATAAATCTATTTAATTTGAGTGTCTCCACTACTACATACGAATTCTGCTAACTCATTGAATACTCTAAAGAAAGTCTAAAACAATATTATTCAGAAATAACTGTACAGTAATCAGTTACTGTAAATGCTTACAAACAAATAAGACATATGTAATGGGATTTTCCTGCAATAAATCTATTTAATCTGAATGTCTATACTACTACATACGAATGAATTCCGCTAACTCGTTCAATACTCTAAAGAAAGTCTAAATTAATATTATTCAGGAATAACTGTACAGTAATCAGTTACCATAATCGCTTACAAACAAATAAGACATTTTTGAGTGGATTTTTTGATGCAATAAATCTATTTAATCTGAGTGTCTCTACTACTACATACGAATAAATTCCGCTAACTCGTTGAATACTCTAAAGAAAGTCGAAATTATTATTATTCAGGAATAACTGTACTATAATCAGTTACTATAATTGCATACAAACAAATAAGACATTTCTGAATGGATTTTCCTGCAATAAATCTAGTTAATCTGAGTGTATCCACTACTACATATAAATTTCCTATAACTCGTTGAATAATGTCAAAAAGGTCTAAGACAATATAATTCAGGATAAACTGTAAACTAACAAACAATAACATTTTAAATTGTATTCTTATGCAATAGATTGATCTGGCTCTCCAAAACGACAGCCAAATTGTACTAACTCGTTTAATACTCTATAGAAAGTCAAATTCAAATTATTTTAGTCTAAGTACATACAATATTTACATTTGAACTCTTACGAACAGTCAATTCTTGAGAGTTTGTAATTGGATTATATCTAGGATTAACTTAACAGTCATCGACAACAACATTAACAGTCATTACCATAATTATTTACAAACAATAAGACACTTTCAACTCTCGGGATTGGAAATTCGCAAAATCGTTCAACTCCGTATAAGTTATGAGTATCTTTAATTTAATTTCTTCAATTATTATATAGCATATGCAACGGAAAAATAGTTTTACTCTACTCATATATCAATATAATATTTTAATCAATTTACTGTTCGTTCAACAAACATATAAATGTGTGACAAAGACGTTAATAAATAGTGTCGATTTAAATTTTTATATAAACAATCCAGTATAACTGTTTAGGTTAAAATAATTATTTAAAGTGTTTAAATTCTCGAAGTAGGACATAAATTTACACATATACGCTAAGTAAGACACTTTATCGAACAGCAAAATCACATTTCTAATTATTTTACAGAAAGTTTAAGGGTTGTATGCTCTGAATATAATAAATCCGTCTAAAAATTTTCTTTATCATGACGTCACCAACACAAGTTTAAAGTAATGGGTGGAAATAACTCATAAGACAGGTCTTATTTTTGGGCATTGGCCAAGACACAAAACTAAAGAATCGCATTTTATTTACATCAATGTATATGCCTGATGATATTAAAACTTACTACAAATTTAAATACCATCAAAATATAATTTAAAACATCTCCGTATTAATACAAAAAATTAAATGATCATAAAAAGCAAAAACGTTTTTTGTTTAAATTTTTTCATGAAGAAATTCGTCAAGATGATTACATTGAATCCCCAAGATATATTTGGAATGGCACTTAACCAACAAAAAGTTTATTATGGCAATTTAAATAATTTCATCGTTAATTTCCTTTATTTCCTAAGCTGTTTACGTTGGTTAAAATATATTCATTTGAGGAAAAAAAAATTAAAAAATAACTTTTATACGCTTTTTGTTTCTACTTAATCAGAGAATAAACAAAACACCGGCAATTAAACATACAAAATAATTTCTGCAAAAAAAGGAGATGATTACCTTTTTTCAGATCATTGGCTCTAAATGATTTAAACGTTAGCGTTCATTCTGTATTATTTACGAAAAAAGTTACATTGTGCGGTTTTCTTCTTGTTAAAAATAAATTGCTATTTTTTTAGGGAAAACAAAGACGATGAATTGTTTTGGAAATCTTTAATGTAAAAATTAGAACTTAATTATGCATATATTTTTTGTGTTGATTTTGTAATGTGGGAGTCTATTTGCTACATTTAAAACAATTTTTTAAAGGACGTTGTTATGAATATATGAATGCTATTAATATAAATAAAAAATATAAAATTATTGAGGATATTTTTAGCATTAATATTTTTACTTAAACAATAAAGTGTTTATATCTGTACTTTGGTATAAAAAAGTCCATCTAGAAAATTATTGGTTTTAAATTTAACCCGCACTTGCTTCAAAATAATAAAATGTATTGGACCATAGAAGTTTATTATTTTAAAGCTTTTTTGGAAAGGGGACTCAAAATCATCAAAGAAACCAAAAATATATCATTGCTTTAAAGCATTTTTTTATTTTAAACCTAACGATACAAAAATTATATTGCTACATTTTTTTATTGAAGACATAAAGGAAATACCCTTGCACCACACAGTATCACATGGGGCTTACAAATCTAAGTATAGACATCTAATACATATAACAGTCGTGATTAAAAAATAAATTATTTAGAAAACATGTAAAAAAAGGGTGAAAAAAAAAGTAAAGTGAAAATCAATAAAATTATAAAAAAACATTGAAAATGCAGTATTGTTGTACAAGTTTTGGTGACAATTAGTAGTACAACTAATTATTTTTGAGAATCAATATTAAGCTTTAGTGCAAAATAGTCTGAATATGTGACTTTGATTATATTTAACATGTTTGATAAAATTTGAATTGATATAAATCCAGATCTATTTGAAAAAACTGCTCCAAATTTGCTACAGAGTATTTTTAAACAAATTACTTAATTCTCCCCATGACCTCTCGTTCGGCACATGACCTCTCGGCCCCCTATTCAAAAACAATTACAATGAGAAATGCCAAATTTTTAAAAAAAAAGTCAGATGTGTCCCATCCACTCTTAATAAAATTCAAAGCGGTCTTTTAAGATATTAGTTATTTTTTTACCAATTTACAAGGAATCGTAAAAGCAAAACAATATTAACAAATAAGGTCTGCAAATACATTTACCTTGAATTATATATTAATATTTACATATTAGACTCATTTTTATCCTTACACACAAACGTAAGTATTCAGTTTTTTTACTTTAGTATTTAGCGCAATAGCGTCAGCCAATTATGCTTAAAATAACAAAAAATTTTATTGATATAGGTTATTATAATAAATTCACTACATGTCACTTCTTTGTTTTGCAATATTCTTTGTTATTTTATCATTATTTATCATCAATTATTATCAATGTGATCTCAGGATAAAAAGAAAATAGTATAGAAGAAAAAAGAAATAGCTATGCTATAATAAATTCAATAACAGCTGCAATAACAAGTTTAACAATAAAATTATTCTGTACAAAGTATTTTATTAAATAAAACGCATATAAAATGTCTCTAGTCGTCAAAATGCTATGTAACCTTTATTACTATGATGTTGAAGATATTTTTAAATAAAATATAAATAATTAGTGTCAAATATTTTATAATGAAATAATAGAATTATTTTGGCATGAAAATTATATAAAAACAATGCAACAGTTATATAACTATCGATGTTTTTACAGCTTTTAATATTGTATTACTTTTAGAAACTATTGTATTTTTTATTATGTATAAAAAAAACTATCCTGTTCAAATACAAAAACAAAATTCTGCCATGTCATTTCTTAATGATTCTTTTCAAAAAAAGAATATTAAACATTTGTCATGAAAAACTGGATTATTTACTGAAATTTCCTAATACTGTACAAAAAATTAAAAACACAAATAATATTCATTCCAGGCAATCAATGTGCCCAATTATCATAGGCTAATTAAATTGATGATTTTTTGTTCGTATCCAAAAAATTATAGATAGTGGCGATAATTTTGAATTTTAACTCACATTCCTAATTATTTCGAAAATTTCTTATTTGTCGATTTTCAAATACTTATATACGTAGTGTTAAGAAAAGTTTAATTACTAAAAAAATTGAATTGAATCACTCATTTAAATTAATTGAATTTATAATGTTGATTCTTATTATACTGTCTGAAAAAGATAAGAAATGTTTTTACAAAATATGAAAAAAAGATCGTAAACAATTTATAAATATTTTTCTCATATATTAAAGGGATAGTGCTTTAAATCTATATATTTAAATGCGAAACCCCCACTCATTCACTCCACTAATTCTCCAACTTCCCGGATACCTATGAAGAAGAAATTTGACAAATTTGTTACTTATACCTTAAATAGGAAAAGTAAGCTATTTTTGTTTTGATCGAACGTATTTAAGGGGGTGTAAAACCCCTTTTTCGATGTTAGTAATGTGGGGTTTACTTCATAAACCCGATACTCCCGCTTGGGCTGGTGTGATCACTTTAGCCTGACTGGCAGAGTATTGGCGTAGCAAGCAGAAGTTCCTTGGTTCGATACCGACTGTAGCCAAATAGTTTATACTGCTACGGTAAAAACGTTAGTTTGGGAATCTATTAAAATGTGGATGTTAATCAACAGTTAACAATTGTAACTGTTACAAATTGTAACTTTTAATACTGTGGTTCCCTCTGAAGGGTGACAAATTAAAAATATTATTTATTTCTCTTATAAATATTGTATTTGTATCTATTTTGTAACTTATTTCCTTCCCGTGCGTAGAACGAGTATTTCAGCTAGTATTGCAAATAACTTTATTTTTAGATGTGTCAATTGATGTATGTTATATGTATGCTTTAAAAACTACACCTCATTTAAACCATGTTTTTGAAATATATATATATATATACCATCAATTAAATTTTTAAGTTTAAATTGCTAATACCAATAAAGTATATACAGAAAAATGCTGACGACGAACTTGTACAAATTGTTTCGAAAAATACTGAACGAAATACGGAGAATCTGAACAAGTGAAAAATGAAACAAATATTTTTACAGAGAACTTTAAAAGTATTTCTCTTTGAACATTTATATTTGCTTTAGAAAGAGCTTCTTTTTATTCTGCATTCAGAGGAGTGTATAGTATGTTTCTAGGAATGGTGCTTTTTTTATTTTTACATGCTATGTTTTCAATAGAAAAAATGCATAAACTTTTGTAGAAATACTGTTCACACTATACAACCATAGGAAACTCCATGTATATATTTTTCACAAAAAAAACGGTCTCTGAATGGAGAAATAGAAATAACAATATTTAAAATGAATAAAATTGAACTCTATATGACAGTTGTGGAATTTGAATTTTTAGACTTATATCTACTGAAAGATGGAAGGGTATTGAGGCAATTATTTAAAAAGATTTTTAACTATTTTTATATTTACTTAGATATGCAATAGTCAAGTTTTTATATTGCATGTTAAAATAAAATTGTGTTTAAAAATAAATAAATATTTTATGTTTGCATATTAAATATATTTATCGAATGACAAATTCAAACTTTTTTAAAGAGATCGTTAGATTTCTTCGTCGCTAATTACCATGCCTTATGCAGACAAGATCTTGGGATATATGTTACTGATCTCTAACTGTAACTTATAAATTGTGCAAGGCAGTTTGTTGAGGAGTTGAAGCCAATTGTAAGTTAAAAAACTGTATTCCATTTCTACCTCTATATTTCGAATATTGTTCTTGCTAAAATATGCCAAATTGTAGTGCTTCTGCTTATTTATTTATTTTTAATTTTCCTTTGAAACCCATTTTGAATGCCTATTCTTTGAAATCTATTTTAACCAATAGTAAATGGCTAAGCAGTAAAAAGAAAAACTTTATTTTTAGCTATATACAAATTGATTTTATGTGTAGAAAATAAAATATGTAAACATATTTAACATTTCTATAACGGTTTGAGAAATAAAAACCCCACGAAATCACTTTTAAAAATTAGTTGGGGTTGAGTATGGCTGCTTATAGTATGACTTCGACCGCGTCCATACAAGGAACTGGTTATGGGCGTTCCAGAAGTTACAGTTAGAGTTCAGTGATATATACTGAAATGTGGATTTGTGGTTACCTATAGTCGAGGAGTGGAAATTCCAGTAAAAATAAATGCTCAAAGTTGACAAAAGCTATCTTTAAAAATGCTACAAATAAATTTTTTGTCAAACATTAAAACATATTTTGAGATATTTGGCAATTCAAGTTTTTATTTTAAACGAAAAGTTTAATCGGAACATATATTCAACAACAATTTTGTTAAATTTGAGTACCCATTTTAAACTGGTGGGATGCCAGTTCAGATTTTATAGTTATCAGTTTAAATTGGTTCAAAATTACAAGGTAGTATTCTCGGGTCTTTGCTTTTAAATAGATTCTAAACCACCACAAATAATTTATTGTGCACTGTAAAGAAAAAGGTACTTAAATATGAGTACCTGAACCTACTCGTTTTTCTTTGAGTACAATTTCATCGTAAATGAAACGTGCTAATATTTCAGTAACAGTACTTTCTTAAAAATAAGCAGTGTGATTTAATATTCCTAATCTCAGCTTCTGTTCAAGCCATCGTAAAAAAGCGACCTGATAAACTTAAAAAAGTTGTTCAGAAGATGGTTTTCCACATTATTTGATGTCGATTGCTTAAATGGAAACTCAATTATTACATCTCAATTATCTTATTTCCCATTCTTTCGACTCACCTTTTTTTTTTTAATTATAACTTTGTCAAGTCGCCCTGGTAGTTTAACGGATAAGGCATTGGGATGCGGTGCCTAAGGACGGATCTAGGTTCAATTCCCTATAAGTCTTAGTTGTAATTGTAGATATTTATTGAAAGTGGTTTATGAAGACAGCCTATGTAGACAAGCATCTGCTCTTTTTATTTATTTTTTCACATTGTACTCATTTTTGAAAACATGTCTTTTTCAAAAATGAAATTTATGTATTTAGATCAATGATAGGCACCGAATGTACTAAAAAATAAATATATTTTATTTATTTTCAAGTTTTAATTTTAACAGTGTGTAATTCAAGTGCGAAGTTAATTCAACCAATCAACTGAAAACAACTCGTTTACAAGGATTATGATTATTAAATTTTCAAGTTTACACACCCGCTTTAGAATATTATAGAATACATCCTCCATCCCTTATCCGTTTTTATAAACTCCTTAAGAATAAAGAAAAATAAAGTATGAATGTGCAATAAAGTTATAATGAATGTTTCCTTTTTAATTTAAAATTTCCGTCAACACTACTTCATCAGCTTCCGTCAAACACGGCACTTAATTACGCTCGAGTTACGCAGGGATAGATAATAGACTTCCTGCGAAACACTTCGTTAAATCAGACTTGAAAGCCATTGAAAGGTTCTTCATTTTTATAGATTTTATCTGTCAACTCTGTTATGCTTCTATGCGAATGAAAAGAACAGTCTATCCAAACGTTTGCCATTCATTAAAAATAATTGATTTTGCAAATGTTTGAAAGAGAGCCCGTTCTTGATAATTCGTGATCATTTAAAAGAAATGATCAAGTTCAGTCTTATTTTATTAACTTTGCCTTCACTAAAGCTGAAAGTTTTTTCACTGAATAGAATACTGGTCATTAAGTTGCTTTGGATGATTGTTTGATTTTTTATATAAACTATTGTTTAATACACCTGAAATTTGATTAACTGTTTTGCTCTAACTGAATATTTTCGTAAAGTTATAAATATGTGAATATTTAAATGCAAAATCAAATTTCGTCTTTTAGTTTAGTGTTTTTCTGAATTATATTTTTATCAGCCATCAAGAAAATATGTGATGTTTTTCCCCTCACAAGGAAAAGGAAAAATCTCGATATTCTAGCTTATTTAACTTAACCTAAGCGTTTTAATGATAGAACGTACAGGCCAAAATCCTTCCAGAAGGACCTAACGAAAGCACTTTTGTACATAAAAAATTACATTTCGAATTTTTAAACGTTTTTTTAACGTCAATTCAGAATTTTCTGGTGGTAGTACTGGCCGTCCTGCCAGAAGGAAGGAAAAATCTTTATTCGATCGTAAAGGTGAGTCCTGCTGGTAGTACGCTTCTTCATTTCTGAAGGACATTCTAAGTTACATCATTAAGGTTAATAAATTAATTAGCTTCGCACTTCAATGGACAATTCGTGATTTGTCAATGTGCTTACACGTTTTAAAAGCTCGATAATATGATTTTGCACAAACATCCGAACAAACCGATAAACTAAACAAGTAAAAATGACAAGTTTTGTAATCTTGTTTTACGCCCTTGTTTTCAGCCCAAGTAAAAGTTGAACCTGTGTTGTTAGAGTCATGGTTGCACTTGCTCCAACTATCGTGGTTGCACTTGACCACGTGTAAAAATTATGGGGCATGTGTAACCAAGGCTGGCAATACTAAACCGTTAGTTAAATTCCAAAATATGGTGCACGGTTAACAACTACATATTAAACTTAATAATAATAAATAGTTTTGATATCCTAGGTAGCAGAACAAAAGTAAAAGAAAAAGTGACAAACTTTCATGGACAAAACTTGGGGAAATTGCAGCCATTGATCAAGTGTGGCCACGATTGGTTATTTTTTTAAAACTCTGCTATTTTTTGGGAAAAAACACTAGATATAGACACATAGAAAAGTGTTATAATGTAAGAACTTTTTAAAAATAAAAAAATCTCTATTAAGATAGAAATTGACATACTTTTTCATGAACATCAAAATTGAAGATTCCAAAATTGTATACTTAGTGTCTTTTTCCGAAAATATCAATGTTTTCAAAAAATAACCAATTGTGGACACACTTGCTCATTGACAGCACCATCCCCACTTCATCCTATTGTTTATATATATATATTTACAATTACAGCATTAAATAATGATACAGTATCAGAAAAACACACACTTTACCAACGATGACTTTAATTCTGAATGGGCTTGCTTTTACAGACCCATTAATGCTAAATAGTTATGCTCATATTCCCTCTAAATTAATTATTATTAGTTACAACCGTGTCATTATTTTACGTCCAAACTACATAACAAGCTAACTAATATCAGAACGGCGACATTCCAAAAAGAACACCGAATCGCGCTGAGATAGAATTCAAACAATTCTGTAGAAAAGTCTGGAGAATGTCATTTGCTTGACTCATTGAAAGAGATGGGAATGGATCTTCTTGCTGTAGATAGAACTGCGGCTGTTCAGATAACTGCTAAGTTAGAAGGATAACTTAATACGCATTGTCTTTATTGACCAAATAATGGTTAGAAGGTTCAGGTTGTTGAAAGTGTTATGGGTCGTTTATCGCCGAGGAAACAGGGAAGGGAATCTATATCCATTGTTGTGATACAATAAAACGTGTGAGTGTGGGGAGAAAGAAAGTATTGACTAAGATAAAGTTTTCCGTTTTTCTCCGTGGTATTGAACTTGACGATTAATTACACTTGCTTTATTGTGGTGTAATACGTAGTTACTTTTGTCGAAACTCACAATAATATTATTTAAATAATCTTTACCTCATATTTTGTAAAAAAAGATATTAAAATAATGTGACAATCTTCTATACGTAGGGCCATAGGGCCACACCAAGTATTTTGACAATTGAAGACATTGTAAATACACTTTTACTTACATATGCTTTTACGTACAGGTGTGGTAAAAGCATTTTTCATGAATTTGAGATTAGATTTTATTTGAATCCTAAAATTGAGGGGTTTGCTGTAAAAAGGAGGTAGCTCCAATTATTCAAGTTTGTAGAAAGCCGTAAAAAACGTTTGAATATTCAAAATTCCAAGTTGTGTGAATATATTCATTTTGATCAATCTTCTTAATTGTTCCTACATATTATGACAGTATTTTCACTCAAAAATATATCTTCCAGATGACGTGGCACATGTTGGATTGTTGGAGCTACCTCTTTCTTGCAACCAAATAGATGCTATATATACCTCTATAAAACATATTTCACAAAAAAAAACAATTTACTATAATATTATTTTATTTAACGAAAACTTCAATTGAAATATAGCATATAACTTGGCTTTAAAAACAGAAAATTAAATTTTTAATCATCACACTCCCTCTTGTAACGTCCGGCTCATCTGCTGCATTGTCTGGTTGTAGTCCATCGTAGAACCACAAAACGTAAAAGAACTAAAAACTCTACTGTTTATAAGTGCTGTATAACCTTCCTGTAAGCAAAGCACTTCAGTCGTTTGGGGAAAGATGACGGTAGCTCCAGGAGCTACCTCTATATTGCAACAAACTAATGAGACAGACAGCTCCATTTTTTGAGTAACACGAGAACTAACGATTGGAGCTACATATTTCTGGTACCAAACGAACAAGTTTTTTTCCACAAAATAGTATTTGTAACTCCAAATTCCCCTAGGTTGGAGCTACATCCTTTTTGAAGCAAACCCTTCAATTGTAATGTAAATAGTACTAGTACCTATTCGTGATATATGTGATTTTTTATTTTGATGGATGGAATCCGCATACAATTGTTCTTTTCTACTCCTTAATTGACCAAACGTTAGTTTGTTTGTATGTCTGTCTGTTTGATACACAGTCACAGCCAAACGTGTTGTTCTATTTTCTTCGAATTTGGTATTAATGCTTCTTGAACTTATTCAAAACGATGTATAGGTGTTTTTTTTTTAATTTTTAGATTATTTTGATTCCGTTTCAAGATGGTGGCCGTTTCAATGGTTCCGTTTTATTTAAAGTTCAACTTTTATTTTGTCCCCAGGTTGTCTTTGAGGTCTACTGTTCTCAGTACTATTAGTATTAATTAACTAACTTTAAAATGACGTTCAGCAACATATAGCGAATTGTCACTTATCACATTTGTGCACTAAAAAAAACATTCCGCCAAGGATTCTGTACTATATTTTAATAAATCTCAAGTGATTAATCTGATGTCTGTTAGTCAAATTTCATGTCGGAATAATCCATTCTAAACTCAACATCAACGGGGGAGGGAGGGATTTAATTTCAACAACCCTGTATTTGTTCAAATTTAAATTCAGACTTCATAGTTTAAATGATTACTTAAAATTTTGACATGTGATGTATGCAATTGAGTTTAGTGCCAAACTTGAAAAATTGTCGCATTTTGGAAAAATGTGTTTCGTGTATAATTAATAGAAGGTTCAAGTTACATAGACCACTTTTGGCGTATCTCGATTTTTACATTAATATTGAGTTACCTATCCTAAAGCGGGTTACTCTCTCTTCTCCTGAAAAGCTTAAAAAATAGACTTACGTATATTTGTTCTAAGCTCCGAAATGAAGCTTAAACAAAAACGGGCAGTTTAAAATTCGTATTTAAGTACATTATTTAGTGAGACTTGCGTACTCTTTAACAGCAAAATTTCCTTCATTCTTTATGGTACACTTTCTTTAGAGAATGGGTATCTGAAAGGATTAATGGGAGATTGTATTAAGAAAGGATTACTTCCATTCAAAAGAAGCGAGGAGTCGAGCTCGTGAATTAATAAAATATCGCATAGATAAGTCAAAGCGTGTCAAGGGAGAACTCTGACAAAGAGGCGGGTGCGAATGGTTATGTTCCTGAAACCGATAAGGAATCCAGCTGTGAAAAATGCGTCTCATTAACTAAATACCAACTTCTTATGGTTAGAGGGGCCTTTTTTATTATGTTGACTTCTGCATGAGATTAATCACTGACACGCGAGGGAAGGAAAAAAAGGGATTTGCTATGGCAAAAAGTTAATGATTTCTCAATAAACTATTGCTTAATCATTTTTTCGCAGCCTCGTTTACCTCTCGTAATCGCTCCATTTAATTACTCACTTTTAAAGGCCAAAACGAGATTATAAACGAAGAAAAACCTATCATCTTTGATTTTTCTTTCTGAGGCCGCGAGAAATAAAAGTTTTTATCGTGAAATTAATTAGGTAAGTGAAGAAAAGTGAAAAAATGTACCAACTCGGAAACATTAGTGTACTCACTGTGTATCAGATAGTCCTTATTAAAAGGAAGTGCTATGTAAAAAAGCATATTGATAATAGTTGTAACATTAATTTATTAATTTTAAATTAGTTGGTTAAAAGTGTATATTTATATTAAGTTGTTTTGTTGTTTTTGGGTTTGAAATAATTATGTTTATTCAACCTCTTGGGTTTTATAAGAAACTTATTAAAAGCTCGATGAATGGTTTTTTTTAATGAAAAAAAACTCAAGTTTATGAATCCTTATTACTTTTTCATTATTTCTAATCTTCCCACCATAAAAAAGTTTTGGGATTTTTAATAAAAGGTTTAAAATAAATTAAAATAAAAGGTATGAAGGAAGCTGTTAAACCGAAACTATTTTTTCGGGTATTGTTATTTATACTCATCCTTAAAAATGAAGTGCTATTTTTTTACTTCACTTTATAAAAAAGGCAAATTATATTTTACTTTTTTTAACAATAATGTTTTTTTTGTACCTTTTGTTTATTAGTTTTATTATTAATACGAGCGGATTGTAAAAATAACTTATTTAAAAAAAACGGGAGATGTAATATTATGTACTTAGTATCCGATAAAATCCTAATATATATTATTATTAAGCAACGACGTTGAAAACCATTTGAAAACAAAATGACTTGTTTTTCCGATTAAGTTTTAGATTGGCTCTCGAAGAAATATAATAAATATTTTTTAGTTTCCCACACGACTAAAAAACAGTTCTCAATGAATGACCATATAATTTCAAATGAATAAAAATACATAAGATAGTTTTACATTCTCTAAAATAGAATTTTAAGCTTTGAAAGAATGCTTTTTTTAACAAAAAATATTTTTTAGTTAGCAATTTTTTTTATTCCTAATTAGTTAAAAATACCGTTTCTTAAAAATTATTTCTTCAAAGCTCAAAATTCTGCTTCAGCTAATGTAAAAATACCTTATGTAAATTAATATGAAAAGTATAAAGTCAGTAAGAGACATTAGAAACTTTTTTTTAATCTTGTGTATAGCTTTTATTTAGGAAATACTTTATCTTATTATATTTCATACTACGAAACCTTTTTAAAATACCTATATTTTAAATAATTACTGTTTTAAAAAGAGAAAGGAGCATTATACTTTCCACCAAACATCAAATGAAATATATTTATTCAAGATCCGGTCTAAAAACCAGGGGGGGGGGGGGAGGGGAGTCATGTTATCTTTAAAAGGTTTTTACTCCCGTTATTGAAAAATATGTAATATAGGGGAAAAAGGGTTGTAAAACTCAATTTTTTTAAGTTCAAAGTCCAATTTCTCAATGAAAAACAATTATAAAATTACAATTTTTTTATAAGTATGTTAACTTTTTCATTGGAAACACAATTTTTTTTATTTAATTCTAAGGTTTATAAATATTATTTGGAATATTTTTTATCCATAGATGGAGGAAAGAAAGTTAATTTTGGAATCGTGGAATTTGTTGTGTAAAACGGAATTACAAATGTTTAGTTACATTAAAAACTTAAATAAAAAGGAATAAATAACATACATCAATTCTTAAAAAACTAAGAATATTTTATTATTACTGGACTTTTTTTATTATAGCTTTCTAAAAACAAGTTGTAGACAGCCATTTTTAAAATTGACTTTCTTTTGTATTATCTTCTAAAACTAACACCTGCTAATATTATTTTAGTTTTATTTTGATTATGGAATCTGTAATATATTTACACTATTTTTAATTTGTTCCACATATTATTTTTAAATTCATTTAAAACTTTGTGTTTATGTTCTAACGATTAAAGCAAATAGCGTGGATTTTGTTAACAAAATATGTTCTTCCTGTTGACAGTCTCTAGAAGTACGTAACTCAATCAAATTCATATGTAAGAGAAGAGTGTTAAATATATTGTAGTTTATTCTTTTTATTTATTTGCTTCGACATTTATAATTTGTAAAATATTGTACTCTTTTTTCGAAGATCAGTACGTTTTTCGGAATTTCCTATTATTTAGCATTAATAATTCGATTACTCTTTTTTTCCCACTTTCAAAATCTTTGAAAAAAAACTATATTAGGTAGAATTGTTTCTAATTTTTTCATTGGAATGTATTAAAATGTTTCTCTTTTATGCAAAACCCAGGAAAATTGGTAAATAATTTTACTTTTCTAGTTTGTATTTTAATGCATCAAACTATCACAAGTTTTTTTGTATGCTTAAACAAATCGACTGTTGGGTTTGAATTAAATTATCAGAAATTTCAGTTTTTGCTGAAATGTGTTTTTTTTGAAATAACAATGTTTAATTTAATATTTAATTTAAAAATACCCATTTTACCCCATTTTTTTTATTTTACCCAACCATACCCTACTTAAGAAGGTTAAGTAACCTTTGAAATAACTCAATTCACTAATTTCAATATATAGCAACTGTGACGTTTAAACTCATTAAATTTTAAAATTGTAGAAACTTAAAAGTACATAAAAGTACTCAAAAGTTTCAAAAGGATACTCTAATAATTTTATTCAATGGTTGGTTGATTTACGTATCACTTGAGTTGCATGAAAATGTTACTGGTAACATAAATTGATTTAAAAGTACCAACATTTGTTTAGCCCCTATGCAGCGAACAACTAAAAATATACATCAATCACTTTACAATGCTATATTACTTAAATCTCAAACTGAGGATTAAAATAGTGCCTATAAAAGATATAACAGCAATAACTTTGAAAAAGCAAGTTTTCCTCAAAAGTCCATATAAAGCAATTATTTTATTTTAAAAGTGAAATATATTTGAATAGCAATAATTTATTAAAAATTATTTGTGCTGTAATCTCATTTGTGACTCACAAAAACTTGTAAACAGTATAAAAATGTTTTTTAAATACAAAATAACGTTAAAATACGCAATAAAAATTCATCAAATCTGGACATGTTTCGGGAGAGAGATACATCTCCCTTCATCAGCAGAAAAATCAGCATTTTTTCTGCTGATGAAGGGAGATGTATCTCCCAAAACATGTCCAGATTTGATGGATTTTTATTGCGTATTTTAACGTTGTATTTTAAAATTCTTAACGCAATGTTCTATAAGACGAGTTTTTATCTTATTAGTATAAAAAAAGTGTTCAGTTCAAAACTACACCAGTGTTTTGCACATTGTATAATCTCAAAAAAGTATATAACTTATCCCGCGCATGCATTCAGTGATAGTTTTACTGTAATAAAAGTAAGAATAAATTTTTGTATGGAATTATTAAAACAATCTCTTTTTAATTGTATATATTACAAAATTTAAAGCACAAAAATTGTTTTATAATTCAAAAAAAATCCAGCTCCTGTAACAAAAGATTTTATGTCTCAACACAAATGAAATTATTCCCGAGAAAAAAAATCTTTTTTTGACAACTATTTTTCAAATCATTAGGAGGAAAAGCTACTTCTCGGAAAGGTTTGAAAGAACTCTTCCACCATCTAAAATGAAATGAGGAATTGAGTGAAAGGAATAAAAAATAACTCTATCCTCCCATTTCTATTTCTATTTATTTTTGCAGAAGCATTTTATTTCTTTCCACTTTCCCAGACTTGTTTTTGTTCACAATGATGCAAATAGTTTTCTAGAGCCCGTAAATACTTTTGGAATAAATTTTAATTGTAACAGCTTACATTCTAAATTTTTATAACAAAAATTGCTTCTTCGCTTTATATATTTAGGATAGTGGCGCGATAAACGTATGCGGTGTTATCATAAAACTGTTTGTCTTCGTAAAAATGTTTTAAGTAGCTTATATTAATTACATAAAAGTTAGCATCGCCATCGAAAGCTAATGAAGCATTTAGGTATGAAAGACTATAAAAGATTTTAAACTGTCGTAAGAAACTTTAAAATATTATAATGATTAGTATTCGTATATGTTTCTTTTTAATTTTAGGGTACTTACTTTTCAGACAAGTTCGATCATTATCTTGAAAATTTTCAAAGTACTTTGTGTTTATTTTGAGACTGTATATTATTTTTAATTACTTATATATTTATATAAAAATCAATTGAACACAGTTTATATAAAATATTAATATCATGGTACTGTACTAAAATCATCTTCAATGCTAAAAATTATATTAGTATATTTTATAGTTTTTACTTCTTTTAAACTTTTTTAACTTTATTTTAAACTTTTTTAACTTTTTTTAAAACTTTTTTTTAAACTTTTTTTAGTATATTTGTTTAATCTTATTTTATAAGTAATCTTATAATTCAGAAATGGTAAATCTTGCTTATTATGGCGGATTTCATCTGATCAATCAATGTAAAATGTATTCATATTTATTTACACAGGCTTTCTGATATCAATTGGTTTTTTTAAATAATGTTTACGATTTATTCTGAATAACTATAATATTCTGCATCGGGTCTCTTGTTAGGTACGCTACAAGTTTCATATTTATTTTGTTTTTTTACTAATTATTTGTTACTGACTTTGTTTATTGACTAATTATATTTGTAAAACAATACAATGTTCGTAATAAAAAAATTAATAATAATTTAATAAAAAAATACATTTAAATTTTAAAAATTAGATTTTCACTTACCAATGCAAGTGAACAGAAATTAATAACTATTTTCATCTTAACCCTTTCGAGTAATGAAAAAAAAAATGTGAAGATTTTTTTTTTAATTATTCACATTTTTATGCGAAAGTTCGATTACTAAATCAGAAAATGTAAGTGAACTTTGTCGCTTCAAATATGTTATAATTTTAGTAAACGTAAATTGGAATTCTTTTGGCCTGTTGTTATTTTGAAAGAAAGTGAAAAAAAGTCCCAAACCAGGTATTTATAAATACCTGTTTTCCCATAAATGGAGATTTATAATTATATCATTAAAAACATAAAACAATATTAACATCCCGCCAGTGCAGTTACCTGACGTTTCAGAAGCATAAATCGATAGATTGATATGCGAATGGGTATTTATTGATGGGTATTTTTCACCTATTTATTCACAATTCCCCCGCCCCTTCCCTTCTTCTCTGTTAATCAGATTAATCTCCCAAGCAACTCTTATAATAAAATGCTAGAGCTAATAAAAGTTCGACCGTTTTATCTGCATCATAATTTTTAAGTACAATTAATGTGCTAAAGTAACTTTTCTGCTGCACGATTTGCATAATTACGGGCTTAATTTGATTTATAGCGTTTGCGGGTTCTGAACTTTATGCAGATGCGAATAACTCTTCAGCAGACACTGTTCCCAAATCATACGTACAAGAAGTTGTAAGTTATAAAATTCTATAAAACAGTCTACTTCAAGTCATTTATAATTTAATCTTCTCAGATTATATCTTCCTAATTAAGTGTGAAAGATATTTATAAAAATAAGTACCAAGGTATATCTAAAATTAGATATTAAGCCTTAAAATGACTTCAATGGTTTATATGCCCTAATTTGCAGTGTTGAATGAAATATTAAAGAATGCACGAAGCCTGAAATAGTTTAAACAAATTGTTAAAGACTTTTCTTGTGAAGTACCTTTTTCAGTTCATATTTCGTTACAAAAAGTGTATTTAATAGTGAGCATTTTATACAGTAATATTATGTATATTTTATTTGCTTTTCAATATATAGTCTTATGAACGGTTAAAAATAGGTACTCAAAAATAAGTAAAATGTACTGCCTTCATAAATCACTTTCAATAAATATCGACACTTACAACCAAGACTTACTGGGAATCTAACCCATAACCTCAGGCAACGCAGTTCAGTGTCTTATCCGTTGTACTACCAGGGCGACGTAAAGAAGTTATAAACAGAAGGAATGTTAAAAAAGATATGCCAAAAAAATGGGAAGTAAGATTATTGAGTCGTAATAACTCAGTTTCCATTGTGGCAATCGACAACAAATTATGTGGAAAATAATCTTCTGAATACCTATATTAAATTTGTTAGGTCGCTTTGTTAAAATGGCTTAAACAGAAACTGAGATTAACAATATTAAATCACACTGCTCATTTTTGAGAAAGTCTGATTACTTAAATTTGAGTACGCCATCCCTCATTTACGATGCAATTGCACTCAAAGAAAAACAAGATGGCTAAGTACCTTTTTTACAGTGTAGTTTTAATAAATCTATTTACATCATTTATATTTTTTGTAATCCGAACCATTAAATAATACAGTGATATTTTACAACGAGCTTTTATTGCATTGTAAAAGTATGTAATAACAAATGAACAATATTTTTATCAACGTTTTAAAAAAGTTTTTAAACGAAAACTAAGACACGTTGCTATATCTCTTAATGCAGTGGTTCCCAAAAGGTGGTCTGAGAATCTCCGGGGATTTTTGTTTGTGATCCCCGGGGATCACAAACAAATATCGTTACAATGCTTTAGAAAAAAATTTAGAATCTTCATGTGAATGAAGATTCCAGATATGTCACTCTTTACATGTTGTGGTTCCCGTGTGTTTTTTGGAATATTCATGTGATTCCAATTGTATGTGATGTGATGTCAAGATTCCAAAAACACACATAAACCACAGCAGGTAAAAGTTTAAATATTTGAATACTTATCCATCATGACCAGTTAACTAAGAGAATATTTTCCCCAAACAGATTCTTACAATACTTGGATAAGAAATTTATTTGCCTGTGATGCTGAAGGAATGGTAAATCTTACCTTACAGAAGCAAGTTGAAATTATTAAACTGGTAAATAGCGGAACGATGAAAAATATTTTTAAAGATGATAAACTATTTCCGTTTTGGTTTAGTGTCCAAAGTGAAAAACACCACTAAAAAAGCTTTAAGGTATTTGATTCCTTTTTGCACAATTTAGACGTAAATAAACCTTTTCTATCTACTGATACTTGAAAAAGTATCGTAACAAACTAAATATTGACGCTGATTTAAGAGTGAAAATATCAAGCATGCAGACAAACTTGGACGAGATTATTAGCCAAAATGAAAGATTTTACTCATTCCATATAGTTCGAAAAATAGTGCACAGTAACTAACATAAGTGACTATTACAATGCTTTCAGGAACTTAAATTAGTGTCAAATGTACAAGTAAGAGACTAAAAGTAATTAAACTGCTGATTGTGGTGTTATTATTAGGTTACTATTTAAGTTTTACTATTTAAGTTTTACTATTTAAGTTTTACTATATAAGTTTTACTATTTAAGTTTTACTATTTAAGTTTTACTATTTAAGTTTTACTATTTACGTTTTACAATTTACGTTTTACTATTTAAGTTTTACTATTTAAATTTTACTATTTATATTTATTAAAATTAATAAAGGTAGGATATTATGTTTAATTTTTTTAAGAAAGGTCATTATAAAAATCTACATATGTTTTGCGTAAAAAGTAGTTTAAATGTTGCTTCTAACACTTGTGTCGGGATTATTTTATATTTTTTCATCAATTAATTGATATGTTTACTGTAGTTTTTAAATAAAAATTAATTTTAAAAAATCATTAAGCTTTATTCACTTATTTTTACAAAATAATATGACTGTTTTATTCTTTACATTAATATAGTATTTGTAATTTTTATTATTTTAATTTTATCATCCATTTCATAATTTTTAAGTAAAATAAGGATTTTATATAATATTTCAGTTACCATAAAATATCTATAAGCCTTCTCATCCCCCCCAAAAAAATTGAAGATTTATATTTGTAAGTAAAGGATACATAATTTCAAATTTCTATTATAGCTGTGTCAAGTTACATTTTTCTTTTAGAAAGTAAAAGAATAAAAATATCCTGAAACGTATATTCATACTTTATTCCTTTTTTTCGTATCATGACCCCATTCTTCAAACCATTGAGATGTTAATTCTTTTATCCTAGTTTTAATACCTTTTAATCTTTTTTACGTCTAAATCTAATGATAAAGTAATAACTTGGAGGAAGTTAATTTTAAATAAAATATGAAGGAATGTATTTTTATCATATATTTTTCTTTTCATACATAAAAGCGTTCAATATTAAATTTACTATTACTGTACTCGCAAATTTAAAAATTAATATTTAAAATTAAAAATGATGTTATATATTATGTAAATGATCAAAGAAAATTTACTGAATGAATAAAGTTTTAGAAGGTAAAGTGGGTGAAATGAGTAATTGGGTAAATTAAATATTTTTTAATTTAAGTATTAATTGCACATTGTTATACTTATGCTTTGATTTTGTTATTTTTAAAGAAATTATTTCGTTTAATTTAGTACTATTCAGCAAAAAAAATCATTTCTGTGTGATTTAGTTCAAGTCCAAAAAAGTCGATTTCTTTGAATATTCAAAAAACTTGTGATAGTTTAATGTATGAAAACTTCTATAGAAATGTCACAAAGTATTTACCACTATTCCTGGGTTGTTTTATAGAAAAGAATCATTTCAATACATTCCAATAAAAAAATAGAAAAATTCTACTTTTGTAAGCTTTTTTCCTTCAATAATTTTCAAAGTGTGGTAAATGGGTAATCGAATTATTATTATTAAATAATTTGTAATTCGGAACAATCTATGAATTATGAATTTCGAAGCTTATAAATGACAAGAATTAACTACAATATATTTAACACTGTTTGTATGTTAATAAAATTAAGTTACGAATTCGTTTTTTAAAAAAAGGGTTAACAAGGAAAACACATTTTGATAAAATGTACGCATTTTGCTGAAACCATTCGAACAGAAAATTTTAGATGCATTAAAAAATCGTCTGTGGACCAAATTAAAAACAACGTAAATACAGCATAGATTCCCCAATCAAAGCAAACCACAAATTATACTAACAAGTATTCAAATTTCGAAGTTAACAAATAAAAAAGAAGTTGACTTTTCAAAACGGCGGATTACAACTTGTTTTTCGAAAGACTATTACAAAAACAGTCGCTTAATATTAAAATATTCCAATATGTATTGAGTTTTTTAAGATTTGATGACCGTTAATTAATCTATTTTATTCAAGTTATTAATTTGACAAAAACTTACATTTGAATGCCTTTTTACAAAAAAAATTCTATGATTCTCATGCATTTTTCCCCATTTATGAATCGAAGTAAAGAATGTTTTTATAAAACAATTGTAATTTTACAAAATAATTTAATAGAAATTGATATTTAAACCCTTTGTGAAGTTCGCATATTCGAAATCATATTGTTGTACTAAATTTAGCATTAGTTTATATTATATTTAACTTCAAAATTTTGTTTATTTTGTTGAATTTGAATAAAATATTACTGCAATCTGTTAATTCTTTGCATGTCAAAATAGTAACTATAGTAGTTATAAAAATAACCATTTTCTAAATTTTATATTGATATAAAGAAACAGGAAAAATTTCAATTTTGGTTAATTTTTCTCAAATATATTCCACAGTTTGCTTAACTGTGGAATATATTTGAGAAAAATTAACCAAAATTGAAATTTTTCCTGTTTCTTTATATCAATATAAAATTTAGAAAATGGTTATTTTTATAACTACTATAGTTACTATTTTGACATGCAAAGAATTAACAGATTGCAGTAATATTTTATTCAGTAATATTCAATTCAGTTAAAGTTGAAAAGCTGCCTTTTTTTACAAATTTTCCCCCACCTTGCCCTATATATATTCTAACATTTTAATTTAATAGATGAAACTACACTATTATATTTCAGATATTATTTAACAAATGTATACTACTATATCAGTTTAATATACGCAATTATTAATAAATTATAAAACAGATACATATATATATATACATATATATATATATATATATATATATATATATATATATATATATATATATATATATATATATATATATATATATATATATATATATATATATATATATATATATATATATATATATATATATATATATATATATATATATATATATATATATATTATTCAAATTTATTATAGAAGGCGTTATTGTTAATTTTAATAAGAGAATAATTTAAAGTTTATTCTCGCAATACTTGACCTTCGATGACAGATTTATCCTTTAATTTATATGAATGTTTTTTATTTATCTCTTGTTCGCACAAATCTGCGCCAAACCTTTATTATCTTTAAAATTGGCTTATTTAAACTTTATTTTTTTTATTACTATAAACGCTGTAACGTTTTTTGGTATTTTTTCTTTGTTTTACTTGAGATTTATTAAGGTTAAACATGACAAGCTCTAAATTCCTTCTGTTTTCTAAATCTTTTTTCAAATAATTTTGTTGACACTCATTACAATCATAATTTACATATATTATTTTTTCCTTTTAATTTATAAAAGGCCTTTAAATCTTTTTTTTATATTTTTAATATGTTTAATGACATGTTAATATATAGCATTGAAGACATCCAGAAGAAACGGCAGATATTTTATTTTAATCACTATTTTGAATTGTGAATAGTCAACACACGACTAATTTAATTTTAATTGGTTATTTCTTTTAAGAATTAATAAATTGCAATTCAAATCTCTTAAAGTGAATTATATTTTAAGCAATTACATATTTGGTTGTAAATATATTAAAAAGAAAATAATTTTGTTCAAATATTGTGATAAATTCCTTTAACATATATAAAGATCAAACAAAAGGTAATACATTTGAAGAGGGACATACATTCTTTACACTGTACAGCAATTATATATTTCTTTATAATAAATAATTATGAATTAAGGATTTATAGTTTCATTTAAAAGAATTTCAACAAATTAAATGGTTCTTCAATAGAATACAGACTAATTATAAGGCACCCTATCTTTTGAATTAGTTTTAAAAAATAACTATTCATATTCTCTCTCTTTATTCTTGCGAGCAATTGAATATACTGTGGAACAATAAATAATTCATTTTAAAGTCTCCTTGGCCCAATTTTTCAAATTTAATTAATTTTATAGAACGTGATCAAGTAATGTCTCGAAATTTCATTTAATTCTCAGGAAACGTGATTGAAACAGTTATAAAAGTATAAGATTTTTTTTTATTATTAATGTAAAAGGATAGTTTTACATGACAGAGCATTGACAGAATGTATGAAGCTAACAAATATTATGTATCGTTTTTATACCATACCAATAATTTTATTTTATTACATAAAAAAAACTTTTCATTAATCGTAGTTAATTCATAAACTTTTGAAATAGCATCATTACAAATTGTTCGCATATTTCTATGTTACTGCACTGTTAAAAAAAAGTATTTAAGAATAAGTAAACTGTACTAATTTTTTATTACACTTGATGTAGCACCGAATACATATTTCGTTTTTGAAAAAGACATGTTGTGGTGATGCAATTAAATCTGCCACTCCACCTGTGTTCCCACGCAAATTGAGGCGCCAGTCTAGGTGCCATAAAACGTTTAAAAAGAAATCCTTGACAAAGAGAGTCGAGTTAGGATTTAAAAGGCCATGAATGAAAATCGACTGGGGATTTAGTTCCCATAAACCAGGCCCCATAAAAGTGAAATATATGGGGCCCTTTCATCTCGTCGGGGCCCAATCTTGTGAATGGGATGGTTTTACCGAATCACGGGTGTGGAATTATTATTCCTGCGAACCAATGTCTGATCTAGGGGCTGTACCCACGCCCACCATCGACAATACTTTTCTTACCGTCGAGACTCTCTAATAACACTTAAACTTGTACACTGACTGACTTACTCGTATGACTAAGACCTCTCCTTTCTCTGAGATCTCGCTCTCATATATTTTGGACGAGCACTTGACGGAGACTCTCGTAATGTTTATGTAAAAAACTTTAATCAATCTCGTGTCTGAGAGATGCTCCGGGATAGACTGTCAGCCCCTGTCCTGCCTGGTGAGTCATGCAACCAATTGTCCTCGCACTTAAAATAAATCAGTATTTCATAAAAGTTTAAACGTTTCCTTGCTTTAATTATAGTTAAGTTTTTGAATTTTTATGCATTTTCTTCCCAACAGGAAAATCTACGTTCCGGGTAAAACAATATTGAAATTTGAACGCCATGTCTCTCTTTATCTATACGATCTAGCCAAAGTAAATAAATGTATTAATCTTAATATTAACTGTAAACTTAATGTTAATTCAAACATTGCATTCTTCGACTCTTTCACTTTAATACACATGTACTCAAAAATAAGTATAATGGGTAAAAATGAATAAAAAGAGCAGATGCTAGCCTACATAAACTGCTTTTATAAATCACTTTTAATAAATATCGACAATTACAACTAAGACTTACCGGTAATCGAACCCAGGTCCTCAGGGATGAAAGCCTAATGCCTTATCCGTTGTACTGTTGGTTTCAGCAGATGTATTAGAAATACTTCTCAGTTTCGAAAAAGTACGGTTATTTAAATTTGAGTACGTCATCGCTCATTTACGATGCAATTGTACCCAAAGAAAAATAAGTAGGTTCAAGTACAATTTTTTATGCAATGTGGTTATATAATAAATAAGTGCAAATGACTAAATTACAGTCATTTCACAAGCATTGACCTAATTTAAAATTTATTTTATGCAAACAACATGTTATAAAATCCCAAATTATAATTTTCCTACAAAATAATGAAAATTTAGAATAAAAAAATACATAAACCAATTAGAAACTAGTTACGACCTTTATCATTTTTAAATAAAGTAGCGAACAAAAATCACTTTGACTGTTTTTATACGAAAAAAGCACAACATAATAAAATATTCAGTTATGAATTTCACTCATTACTGTAAACTAATCAATATTCTTTTTATTTGAGGCTGATTTTATTTTATGTCGAAAATACAACGTCTTGACGTCACATTTGACACAGTAGTTGCATAAAGATTGTATGGCTCTAAGTACACCGCATTAAGAATCCATGTGCTTTAACTGTTTAAGCTTTGTAGTGTTGGTCTTATAAAGTAGAATATTCCACTATTCGTGCCGTGTAGGATCACTTAAATAACGTATAGCTCAGTTTTGTATGGGGTGCAAAATGAGGTTTATAAAAACCAAGTATCTCTCACTCGGAAATTAAATTGGTTTAATTTAGTGTTTTAAACCTTTGCACTCCGCTGTCGCCTCTAAGGCGCCAACAGAACAACAAGTTCTTTGGTTCCCTGTTCTATAAAATAAACGAGAACATGATCTTGCGTTTAAAAAAAACATGATATTTTCTCAACTTGTTGTCTTGCAGATCCAAAATAGATTATACTTTTGTTTTCCTCTATGAGCAAAAAAAAAATTATGGGTAAAAGAACATAAATAGGAATAACTGTTCTGTAAAAAGAACGCAAAACGCAAAGTGTTCTTGGAGTGCAAAGGGTTAAGCCTTAGTTTTTAATGATAGAACATACTAAGTCATTCTGGAAGGAAGCAGTGTACTGTCGGTAGAACTCACCTTTACGATCGTATTAAGGTTTTTCCTACCTTCTGGCAGGACGGCCGGTGCTTCCATCAGAAAAATCCGAAAGTTCTGAGTTGGCACAAAAAAATGAATTTAAAAATTCCAACTGTAACATTTTTACAAGAATTGGAAAATTCGGAATTTTTTTACGAGAGTTTGATATTTTCGAAGTTTTTTACCAAAAAAATAAAAGCCTGGCGGGGACCAGAGACGAGCTATAGAGTTTAATAGTCGATGCTTTAGTTCACGCCATAAGTAGTTGCTAAAACTTGATCGAAATGGTATCCGAAGGGCAATGGGATTACTGACCGGGTACTCTTTACTCTGACCAGTACTCTTAAGAGGCATCTAATTATTAAGTGGATTACGAGTGACCCTTTATGTAGGGGGTGTAAGGATAAGGAAGAAACTATGGTTCATATTATGTGTGAGTGTGACACCTTTTCTGCTCATAGATTCGATCACTTAGGGTGTCACTTACTTGAGCCTTAGGCTTTCCATGACATTCCGATTAGGTGTTCGTTGAACTTTGCCTCAGCTACGAGGCTCAGCTACTCGGTCAGGGATGTTTTGGGGTTATTACAATAGACATCTGGTCGCAGTGCTTGAGGACTCCGACCATAAGTCCTAAACCTACTTTGTAGGGGGTGTAAGGATAAGGAAGAAACTATGGTTCATATTATGTGTGAGTGTGACACCTTTTCTGCTCATAGATTCGATCACTTAGGGTGTCACTTACTTGAGCCTTAGGCTTTCCATGACATTCCGATTAGGTCTTCGTTGAACTTTGCCTCAGCTACGGGGGCTCAGCTACTCGGTCAGGGATGTTTTGGGATTATTACAATAGACATCTGGTCGCAGTGCTTAAGGGCTCCGACCATACGTCATAAAACCTACTTTGTATGTCTCGGCCCTGGTGTTTTTGACAACTTCGCTTTTTACATCACAATTATAAGTTCGAAAACATTACAATACAGAAGACCTGCCAGCAGTACGCAGGGATAAGAATAAGGACATGTTCAAGAATACTTCCTGAAGGTCTTTCTCGCAGGACTTTGGCCTTTATGTTCTATTATTAAAGCGGCTTCGGTTTATATACAATAGACAAATAAAAATGTTCTGGCAGCTAATTCATGGCACTATTAAGCTAAATCGTACTTTTCAGTCAAATAATGAAAACTAATGCTCCTTCAATCGATCGTCTCATTATAGTATTCGAACAGAAAGGGTGATTCACCTTAGTGTATTCAAGCTGTTATATAAACTCTAATACGAAAACGTGTGCGACGTGTTTTTATGATTGAAGTTTGAGATGCGTCATAATACAACTAATTATCATCTATGGTATACAACAATATGTATTACAATTTTTCCATGAGCGTTAATTTACCCGGATCACTGTTATGAAATCAGCTCAACGAATCTAAAGTTTAAACTTTTTTAAGTATTCTATACATTCCATTATATTTTCAAATACATTTCATGAAATAGCTTAACAAATATGGATTAAACAGATTATTCATAAATTGAATATATACCATCCTGATAATTGCCATGAAACTATTTTACCAAACCAATGTAATGAACAGTATATAATCAATCTTTAATTAAATAAAATAGGTACGCTTTCAGTAAGTAAAAATAATCGGTGCAATTTCTTTCTGTAACAGAATATCCTACCTTTAAAAAGAAAGGCACAAATATAAATTAAATGAAGCACATAAGCGGATGATTATTAAACGCTAAATAAAAAAAGAACTCAAACCATTAAAAGAGTGTTGTCTAAGATTATCTATGAATCGAATTAAATTGGAAATGAGAACCCAGTTTCATTTCGTGAATAGATTGGAGAAACAAGAAAGTCGTGGGTGAATAAATTAGGAAAATGATATCGAAAAATATAAATCTTTTTTTAAAACATAATAAATATAATATCATTAAAAAATGATAATACCGCGGAAAATAGATAAGAAACTACTTTAAATTTAAAATGTCTTGGCGTCATGTTTTAAAACCATAAACATGAATCCCCCTTTCCCCCTCATCAAAAAAACACTTATATCTTAATATAATATATTCCATATCAATTGTTGAACTTTAACATAATTATATATTTTTTATTAGAGAATTATATATTTTTTATTATAAAATTATATATTTTTTATTAGATAATTATACATTTTTTTATTAGAAAATTATATATATTTTTTTAGAATATTATATATTTTTTATTATAAAATTATATATCTTTTATTTAAAAATATATATTTTTATTACAAAATTATAATTTTTTAATATTAAATTATATATTTTTTATTATAAAATTATACATTTTTTATTATAAAATTATATATTTTTTATTAGAATATTATATATTTTTTATTATAAAATTATATATTTTTATTATAAAATTATATAATTTTTATTATAAAATTATATATTTTTTATTATAAAATTATATAATTTTTATTATAAAATTATATAATTTTTATTATAAAATTATATAATTTTTATTATAAAATTATATAATTTTTATTATAAAATTATATAATTTTTATTAGAAAATTATATATTTTTTTATTGTAAAAAAGATATTATTAGCAACTTAGTTATTCAAATTTTTCACAAATATTTAATTATCTGTATGTGCTCTTTTGCATGTTTCTAGTATAGTTTAGATTGTGTGAGATTTTGAATTGTACCATACAGCTATTCGTGTTTTTAAATATTACCAATTTACTTATTACCTAATGTGTAACAATGTAAATTCACAATGCTAGCTGTGCAGCAGTACTTCCAAAAGACGAATTTCCATAGGACACGTGATCAGCGCAATGAGCCAACAATGCGGGGTGTCCAATTTCTTAATATAAATGTCAACTGATTATTAATTTGTGTTATTTTAATTAGTAATTAGTGTTATTTTAATTAGTAATTAGTGTTATTTTAATAAGTAATTAGTATTGATTAACTACTAACGATATTTTCTTGATATCATTTTATCATAAGGTTCACTTAAATACGCTAAGTTTAAATCTATGACGTTTCGAAAAGAATTAAAATCCATATGTAATATTTGAGGATATAAACAAAAAAGTGAGTTTTAAACAAGTATATAACTATAAATTGTCTTCCAATAAACTGAGAATGAGAAACCATGAGTTTGTTTTTATGTAAATTAAATTCCTAGCAGTTTTGTAAGTCTACGTTTAATTACATTTTTATCTCAAAACACATATTGTTTAACAAATAATTCATAAACATATATATCCGAAAATTTATTTCCTACCCTGTTAATTTATATTTCAACCAATGTTTAGTTTAATATAATATTCCTAGAAATGAATTCTTATTGATTAAAAGTTTTACGGCAGACTAAGTCATTGATTATGTCCTGTTAACATGTAACGTAATTGGAGGCAACGGGCCATTAACACAAGCTCAGCCGAGCGAAAAATCAATCAACATCCACAACACCACTTCACGCTAACCACTTCAAGTTAATTCAATTTAGGAATGTATGTGAAGATAAATATTGAATATTAATAAAAAATAGTTTACAGGAAAGATTGGCTTGCTGTGCATTTTAAATTTTATAAATAAAAAAAGTTATGGAAAGTCCCGATTAATTTTCATTTCTAAATTTATGGAAGGCATTCGCGGAAATGAACTTTTCGCCGTGAAGTGGTTTGGGAAATTTCTAAAAGAACGGTTCGCTGCTGGTTTCACTTCACGATAAATCAATTCAAATAAACCACTTGAAATAGAATTAATTCTATTGGAGGTATTTTTCCAAAGAGATAGTGAATATTCCAATGACAAAAGAAAATGCGAAATATTTTTTTAAGGCGTGCGATTGAATATTTAGTTTTATAATTAATGAGCAGCATGGAAAATATAAATACATAAACAACAAAATAAAATACAATACTTTCTCAAAGTTTTAATGCAAAAATCTAAAGTTAGATATGCGTGCTTTAATTTCACTAAGGTTGAAAAAAGAAACTTGCAAATAACGTATATGTCCATTGTCCAATGAGAATTTACTCTCTAATATTATGCAAATTAGGTATTGTTACGAGACGGCGCCTTTCTGATTCCTTTCAATAGATATGTTTTTATGTGTTACAATGTAAGTTTTAAAAGACAATTTATGATGGTACTAGCATGATCGTGTGATAATTATCTCAACCCCCCCCCCCCCGGATTTACACTGATAAAAAAAATTACGACATTGCACCAAACTTTATTATCCATTTTGTGCTTAGTTTCACCATTTTAAGGTGCTACCACGAATGCCATTTAGTGGTCAGACGTTGCACCAAAACTCATATTTTCGCTTCACCATTTTATTGTGGGACATTGAAGCAAAATTCGAGTGTTCTTTGTATTTTAGTAGTAGTATTTTTGTAACGAAACTGGCAACTCTCCAATCGCGAGATCACAACTTTTTTTCTTTTCTTTGTCAAGTCTACCGATCGAGCTCGAACTAGGAGTCCTCTGACTCATAGCTGAACACCTTTATTCACTAGGCCACGGAGGCCCTTGTTAGTCGTTGTCTTTCTTGGAGTAGATTCCCTGGTTAGTTGATGTAGCGATAGCGAAAATTTCGGTTGCAGTTAAAGAGATTGAACCAATTATCGATGAAACATCCGATTTATTTCCGATAAAGGATTTTTGGTTCAACCAAGATTCCACCATAATATTGTGTAATTTACTGCAGACCTCTGTTTTGCACCAATATATGATACATCGTTGAACTAAAATTTTTAACAGTGTACTTATCGATCGCCATGAAGGTAGATTTCCAAATCACGTTGCTAAATTGAGATGGTCAAAACTCAGCAAAATTGGTGATATTCAGTGGTCTATATGTCTCTGAAATGCCATCATTTTCAAATAGAAAGCCACAAGAATCCCCATTTTGAGAAATACTTTTAAGACTGAGTGCTGAGACAGATTTCCCGGTTAGTTGATGAAACGACTGAGAAATTTTCGGTTGCAATTAAAGAGGTTGAACCAATTATCGATGAAACCTCCGGTAAAGGATTTCTGGTTTAACCTAGATTCCACCATAATATGGTGTAATTTGCTGCAGACCTCTGTTTGCACCAAGATATGGTACATCATTGAACTGAAATTTTTAACAGTATACTTCTCGATCGTTATGAAGGTAGATTTCGTTGTTAAATTGAGATGGTCAAAAATTGGTGAAATTCAGTGGTCTATATGTCTCTGAAATGCCATCATTTTCAAATAGAAAGCCACAAGAATCCCCATTTTGAGAAATACTTTTGAGACAGAATGCTGCCGAAATTGAAAAGGAAAATTGAGAGAACATCTTTAAAGCCCGTATCGGAATGTCAGTATGGATGAAAACAGAGTTTTCTTATCGGCCATTTTTGAAAAGCGAGTCACTTTTCTCGTTCATAGTAGCAGACCGACTTATCTCTCCCAGTATTCGAGTTCCCTTCAATCTTATTTTATTTATTTTTTTTAATCTCTAGCCGTCATCTCTATTCAGAAGAACCGACGAGATCTAAATCTATCATATTTGAAGATCTTTCTTTCGCCCTTCTCTCTTTTCTTTGGGTTCCATGGAACGGAAGGAAAAAAAGACGGCCCGAGAAAAAGCTATACAAAGGGGGAACTTTACTCTGCACTGTAAATATTCGAGCTGAGTTGGGTTCTGTGGGAAAAGCAAATTTTGAAAAATTGAAGTCGTGGAATTGGATTAGAAAGGAGCTACTATTTCTTAAAAAGAACCTAGGCTTTGCTTTTGTAGGCCGTTTAAAATGACCTAAAGGAATATCTGCAGCCCCGTTACTGTTTTTATAGAAACTACTGAGTCAGAAACTATTGAAGATTCGTTTCTGTCTCATGAAATGGAAATATGCCGAAAGTTTGGATTTAGAATATGTTCTATTTCATTTATATTGGATAAAATGTTTTTCCTTTACCAAGTGAGGGAAATTTAATATAGATACAATTGGCATTAAAATTTAGGTATAAGTCTGTTTTTTTTATATTTTTAATTTCAACAAAGGTTATTTTTAATTATTTAAAGAATTATAAAGTAAATAAGATTTTTAAATCAATAAAATGAAAACTTATTAAACATTTTTTAATAAATAACATTTGTATGCATTTAAATTCAATGCACTTTTAGAGAGTTGTTAGTCTTCTAGAATATTTTGAAAAAATATATTATTTGTCCAAAAAAGATCATTGTATTACCTTCTCTAGAAAATTTTAGTATGCTAACTTCCCTCATTTTAAATGTAGGTTGTGTCCATCAAGGTAAAAAATACAAACTAAATAGTTATATTATAACACTCTTGTATTACTATTTTCACCTTTAAAAAATAACTGTGCCAAACTGTTGTAAAAATAAGTAAATTTATTCCATTTAATCCTATTTAATAAAATAATATGGGAAGTGCATAACGTAATACGAAATTTAGATTTTATTTTAAATATATTTTTAATTTAATAAATTAGTTATTCCACTCAACCATGAAGACTTATAATTTCATGTTATCAATATTATTTCTAATACTTTATTTTCCCAGTTTTCATAAGATTGAGTGATTTGCTTTTTTTTTTAATTTTTATAATATATTATGGTTCAGAGAATGAACAATGACAGTCTATCAGGAATGTTTTTGTAGAAACTAAAAATCAAAGTTACCAAGCATTTTCATTCTTTTAACGTATTATCTTTGTTTTTCGTTGATACTACACTGAAAGTACGACCTTATAACTAACATTAGGGGTCCCGCGGTAGCCTGGTCGGTTGAACTATACTCGTAATCGAAGTGTTACGATGGCGCATCGTCCAATAAAACATTCGCCATTTAGAGGGGACTGATACACGATGAATCATTCATGGTTCAAATGTCCTCAAGTTGGTCTTGGTGTGAAAGTTTGGTGAGTTCAGTGCCAACTCAAATATTGTACTCGCTATCTGACCGTGATTAAAAATTACAAGGTAGTGTTCCCAGCTCTTTTTGTGAGGATAGATCACGAACAGTCTCAAATCGAGTAGCTCTAGTGCGACGATTTTTCAAACAATCTAAACATTTTAATTAAAAAGAAAATGATTGACTCATAAAATGCTTACAAATAATTATATTTCAGGTACATGGTTTTTTTTTCTTCATATCTTAAACAAAACAGAATTTTTTTGTATCTTAACAATAAATTTTACAATGACATTTTGAGTATACATATTTCAAAACTTGCACCTTGTTGGCTCACTCTACTTTACTCAACCCCATCCACATATTTTACTTTGTATTTTACGATCGTATATTTTAAACTATTCTCCAATAGAAGCAACCTTTGTCAAGGGCCATAAAAGTAATTTGGCGTCTTCCTCGCTTAATGTTGGCTACGTTAGATCATGCCAAACAATCTTTGTTCTTTCCTTCTTAACAATAGCGAAGTATATGTAGCATGACATTAACCCTTATCTGAAGATGAGGGTCTTTCTGGTTTTGAAGTCTTATTAAGGGTCCTATCTATCTCCACAGAATGTTGACTCAGTATGATATGCTCTCAGAATAGTTGTTTGCTTTAGTGGACAAGAGCCGAGCGGCGAGAATGATTTAGTGGACCTTGAGCAGACGTATATATATAACCGCAAAGGGTTGAATCAGTTTTATATTTTTTGGTGCATGTCTGAAATAAGCACTTTATTATTATGATTGTGTAAATAATATTGTTTATACTAAATTTCAAAATTATGTGGGAAATGTATAAAGGTTTCTTAAAATTGTTTTGGGTTTTGTAGGCGGAGAAGGTTTATAAGAACATTTATCCTCTGCAAAAGATTTGTATGTTTGAGTTATTTGTATGTTTGAGTTTGTATGTTATATGAGAAGCTTATTCTATCACGATGAAAATTTATGACATTTTGTAGTCTTCTGTGTGCTAGAGATTAAACAGAGTATTAAGATTATGAGAAAATATTGAGATTATGAGTTTTATTTCCTTATACGTTGTAAATTGGCGAACTGTTAAAATAACAAATAAATGCTCAAAATACAAAAATCATTTACAGATAGTAAACAATTAATATATTTAACTTCTTTAAAATATTATTTTGTATACATGAATTGAAAACCTATTAATTTAGCAAATAACTGCATCCCTCGATCATAGTTATTTGAAAAATTCAAAATTATCGCAATCGTATCATTCAAATTAATATTTTAATTAAATATCTTACTTTTTTTTTAATTAGGAGCAAAATTCACAGCATTATAAATATTCACAGCTCATATTTACAGAGTGATCAGTAATTATCCATATCTAAATCATGTAACTCTATTATAGATGACTATGTAGCTTTGTCTAAATCAAATAAAAGCAATCAAATAAAGGGAAAAAAATATTTTTATTTACAATGTTTAATTGTATTTATCTTATGAAAATCATATAATTATCTTTTATTGTGCTCTATATACCATTGCGTTCCGTTAAAAAAATAAGAGTGGATGAATCAGAATGAAAGTGATATCAAAAGTTTCATTACTTATGGTGTGTTTTGCGATAATGAAATTAAAGTTCAAATCTAAATAAAGAGTAGTGATCTTGCGATCAAAGGGTTGACAACTTTGCTACAAAAATACTAGAAAGTCATCCAGAACATACAACAAATTATGCTGGTGTGTATACGGGACTGGTGCACTATAAATCTGATCCGGGTGCCAGCTCAAGTTTTGTCCTCGTAATCTGATCATGGTTCAAAAATACGAGGCATCGTTCCAGGGTCTTTCCTTCGAGATAGGCCCGAACCGTCGCCAATAGTTCACTGTGCATCTCTAGTGCGACGTTAATTAATCAAACCAAACCCAAAAGAAATCAAATCTAAAAAAAACTCTTTTAAATGAACTGTTTGATTTTTTTTATTGATAAAATTTATTCGATTTTTAAATATATTGAAATACGCTTAAAGTTCTTCACAAACTTATAATCAATTCTGAATATTCAAGTATTATAAAATTAAAATATTCAAAATATTAAAAAATATTTTTTGACGAATTACTGTATGAAATATCCTTAAATTAAAAATCAATATTCTTTGCTTTATATAAATTCAAAATAAATATATATTCAATATCCTCTTTAATATCACGTGTTTAAAAAAAACAATTATAATAAAATTATGTTGCAGTTCAAGATGCCGTTAAATGGCGTTTCAATAATAGTATAACAATAATTGCTTTGGTAGTAAATTATTTAATTTAAAACAATGTGTGATATCCTTTAGTTTAGCTATAAATATAAGCTTTTTTAAATAAAAATATTATCAAAGAATTTTCTATAAAATTAAAATTTAGTTTTGAATATATCTCATAATTTTAAAATATGCAATATTTACTTTATAAGTCTAACAATATTCCATAATGAAAAAACATTCACTTTCAAAATTAACGAAATCCCAAGAAAAATACTAGATTAGATTTTTTTTAGATGAAAATTGCGTCCTAAGATATTTTTTTATTTGATATATGGTAAGGTGAACTACCTCAGGAACTTGAATCCTTTCGAGAAGAGTTGAAAAATGGAGCAATTGGGACTTCAT
>OZ010676.1:36473573-36518573 GCA_963932185.1 Troglohyphantes excavatus
AAACACAAAGGTATTTTTTACTATCCGTTTGACAAATTGATCCGTTCTTGAATAAGCTTTTTAAACCCTACAAAGCATGCCCCACCCCGACTTCCCTCCCCCCTCCAGATTTCTTTACATGATTGCACTGTCGAAAAACTGCTTTCTGGTGTAAGAGACAGTATAAGATAGATTCTACTTTTTATATTTATAGTTTTCGAATAAAAAGGACATACGAAACGTGATAAGAATTGAAGTTTTCTCTGGTTCATCGAAAGTTAGAAGGATAAGACATTCTTTACACGTTTGGCTATAATGAAGCGAACTCACTTGTATTCTTTGATTTACTCTGTGGACAGAACACAGTAGTGATGGAATGTGGTCGTCAACGATATATAGGACAAGATATATTTCAAGCGCTCTTAGAATTGAATTGGTGGTATTAGAACCACACTTCAAATATGTATATGTCATTTGAATAAGACCAAACAATATTTATAAATGTCTTGTGCACCAAAAATATCATTTGCATTGATTAATTACTATTAAAATTTTATTTTGATGTAAGATCATATACCTTTAAACACTTCCACACCTGAAAAATGTATATGTGATTTAAATAATACCAAACATTATTTATAAATTTCTTATGCACAAAAAATATCCTTTGAATAGATTAATTACTATTAAAATTTTATTTTGATGTAAGATCATATATCTTTAAACACTTCCACACCTGAAATATGTGATTTAAAAAACACCAAAGAATGTTTATAAATTTCTTGTGCACAAAAAACATATTTTTCTTAGATTAATTACTATTAAAATTTTATTTTGATATGAGATCATATATCTTTAAACACTTTTTGCTATAAACAAGTACAGTTGAATAGAGATTGGCATAAAAGTGTGGGAAAAGTCAAAGTGGTAAATTAATAAAATTTAGCTTATAAAGTTTATGACTACATTTTCAGGCTAAACAAAGTCATATTTAAACATAACTTTGCTAAATAAAGTACATATATTGGTTGAAACTTTTGTTATACTAAATTTTTAGAAAATCCAATATTTCACACAAACTGAATTTATGTATTTAAAGTTCTCTGTAAATATTTAAACAATAACTATAAGCTTATTTCTTAATCTAATGATTTCCATGATGAATTATCACAATAACTATTAGAATACTAGTAAACTATGAAAATATCGTTATCTTAAATATTAAATGTATAAAATTCAACCTAAAGTGTGTATTGTATGTTACACATTTTACCTCTAAGCCATCTCCAATGAAAATCTCACTGAAGAAAAATCGAAAGCAAACGGAAAATAATAAAACATTTCTTATTAAATTAGAGACCTCAACATGACTAGAAAAATAAAACAAACAATTAAAAACAACTTCAAACCGAAGAAAATACTTCCATTTTTTCCAGTATGAAATGAACCAATCCGCTCCAACTGATTTCACCCTACAATGAATTACTTTAGGCAACTTGGATGTTGTTGCTTTTAACTGAGTGTTTTTACACAATGTAATTACCCATTTTCAGCAACATTAATTACGGAGTTCTTGCGAGAAAAGCATTTGTTGTGTCGTTTAGTGGTTGCGCGGAAGGAAATGAGCAATATTTTTTCAGCTTCCCATCCTAACTCGGTCTCTATCGATCTCTGCTCATGGTCGGGTGACGACAAACTGCTTCCCTATTGACAACAGCGAAACAGGAAGTTACAAAATAAAAGTTATAAATTACTGAGGGTGTTTCGGAAAATGGCGTTTTGTTTCTTTTGTTGAGAGTTATTAGAAACGCACCATGTGATTACAATCGGGTGCTTAAACATTTATTTATGTTTAACGCTCGATTTGTCATTTTCTTCATAATGTCAAGGATGAGAGGCTAAAATTAAAATTTTATATACCAAACCTAACGGATTTTTTATTATTATATAAAACATCTTAGAATTTCAAAAATCTAGATTATCCTTTCCGAATCAGTTGAAGAAATTAATGTTGAGTATTCATTAAAATTAATTAATATGATCAAAAGTATTTATTTATAATGTTTTGATTTTATTATGATAATCTTTTGTTTTTATTCGGATATTGTTTGATTTAGTTATGATAATATTTTTATTTTACTATTGTAATATTTTGAATTTGTTGTGATTAAATAGTTTGAATTCATTATTAATATTTAATTTTTATATATTTTAGAAATAATTAGAGTACCAATCTTTCAATTTTCAATAAAATATATGCCATTTATATTTATGAAAACTGTTTTTTTTTTACAAAAACGTTTGTGTGTTTCTATATATACAATAAACATAGAACAATTGTCACCGATACTTTTCATTTAGAAAATTTTATATTTATACTTTAAGAGAACAGACTGTGATAAAAGATATTAATATTATTTTGTTTTTCAAATAAGTAGTTGTTTTATTCTTTTAACCCATTAACAAACTGAAATAATGTTCTATTTATATTCAGTCATTAACATTTATACCTTTTCAATATTGAACAAAAGCAGTTATACCATTGTGTTTATATTGACTTAAACATTTTTATAAAAATGTATTTAAAAGAGTTGAATGCTATTGGAATGCTATCATCTAAGCTAATTTGGTTTTAGTTAAATATAATATTCATTACGTTTAACTATTACTAGTGATTATACCATTTGAAAACTATCTGCTATGTTTTACTGTCTCAAGGGAAATAGAAATAATTTTTTAACTAATTAGGTTATGAAAACGTAAATTACATTATAGGTTATCATAATACCCTTCGGTAGTTTCAGTAAATTGCATTTTAGAATTTCTTATCATGATAATTAAAAACATTTCATGATTCATGCTCAATATTCTATGATTCTTTAGATCACACAAATTTTTAAAACATTTATATTTATATAAAACTTTGTTTAATAAAATGTTTATGAATTTGTTTTTATTTAAAAATTCTAGTTCTAGTTCTTCAGTTCAGTTAAAATCTCAACAAATTTGAAAAGGTATTTCGTGATGAATATTTTTAAAGACATTTAATTCAATAAATTCACATGACATAGGCTGACTAAATACAATGTTCTGAAATTTCGAAATTAAAAAAAAAGTCTTTAGCTTTAACAAAGTAATATGTAATCTAATGTATTGTCGTGAAACTGATAGGTAATACAAGTCTATAACATATTAAAATCGAACTAAAAATATAAATATTTAGAGCGATATTTTTTATCTGTATTAAAGACTATTACTAAAACTATGAGCCACTTTTAAAGGGAAATAATTCTTTTTTTTCTGTTAGAGAAGCTAACAGACTTATAATTTATCGTAACAAAAGGCCTGTAATTTTCACCTAGCATTGTTTTTAAGAAGAGAAAACAGCCCACTACTTAAAAAAGTCTGAAAAACTGTTGTAAAAGCTCTTCTAATGAGCTCGTTGAAACGATAATCCTATGGCTGCTGCAACTCTAACTTTATGTTATGACTTAAGTTTAATTAGAGCTTTAAAGGGTTTGTTAGCTTTGTGTAGCCTATTTAAATGTATTTTTTAATATTTAATTCAAATACAAATGAATAATGTATAAAACTAATTTCGTATTTCTTTATTATTACCAAATATTTCAAAATAACTATCCGAAATAGTTTTGTTTTAAAATATAAATATGTTTTTCATTTAAGAGAAGCACTTTATGTGGAGTTTTGGTTTGAAACAATATTTAGAGTATAACATTTTGGATATTTAGAGATTACTTATCTCTGTGATCAAAACAAAATGCATTGTAAAAAAAATTTCATTTAAATGATTGTATAAAAATGATTTATCATAAACTAATAATATAGGGTTTATGTTCGTTTAAACATGGTTAAAATAAAAAATGGTCAAATTAAAAAAACTTCAAATCAATAAACTCTTTGAAAGATAGTTATAAATATGTTAATAATTCATATAATTCCAATGCGTGAGAAATTTCAATAAAATATTTAAACGCTAAAACACTGTTTTCTTAGATTAATAAGTAACAAATTATAAAAATATTTTCAAACATAATATTCTACAATAATGTATTATATTATAAAAATAGTGCTTGTTTATTAAATTATAAAATTATTTATAAAATTATTTATCATAAACTAATAATATAGGGTTTATGTACGTTTAAACATGGTTAAAATTATAAAAATAGTGCTTGTTGACCCATATATATATTATAAAGTTAAAACATTCATGCTAATATTTAGTTCTAAATAAAACTTTTCCCATTTAAATAATTTAACTTTGTTTTTAATGTTCGTAGTACCTTTTATTAGTATCATATCACAGTAGTTTTAGTTTAAAAATGTCAAGGTCGATATTTGGTCTTTGAAAAATTGTATCCTTTTCATTTACTCAATTTAGCATTTTGATGTATTAAATAATTCTATAAACCTTGCATGTCAAAGAAAATAGAAATATTTACAATGCCACTATGTTTCGCGAAAAGTTATCAAGTTTGTCGTATCATTCCGATAAAAAACAAAATTTGTATTCTGACAAAGTAAAACAACTGTCAAAAATTTAGATAAGCAGCAAAAAAAAATAGTATTCTAAATGCAAATCGTTCGCCTTTTTTTTAATGATGTTTATCTAAATAATATCCTTTATCTTAAAAATGTGAAAGAATGACGTTTTATTCTAAAGAAAATGACATGTGAACCCCTCAAATAAGCATTTTCTTTGGTAGTATTCAAAATTCTGTGAAGTTTACTTCTACATATACGTTTTACTTTCTTAATGATGAAACTTTTAAAGCTATTTTTGAAAAGAAATAATAAAAATGGTTATAAGTTTAAATGTTTTTTGTTTAAATGTATTTAAACTTCAAATCAACAATTTATGCTTTAAAAATATGAAGATTAAGACAATTTACTGAAAAAACAGAAAAACAAGTTTTGTGAAACTGATTTAAACTAAGTAAATACATTTTTTACTGTTCAACAGTTTGGATTTTCCTATATCAATACACCGTATATTTTCTTGTTCGAGATAGTTTAAAATTGACATAATTTCTCCACTTTAGAAATACACTGGTGTGAAAAATGAAAGAAACCTCCTGTTTGAGGAGATATTTCCCAAACACCTAATCGTAATCGAGGGAAACTTAATACACAAGTATATTAAAATTAATTCAATTAAAAAACCAAATAAATATGGAAAATAATAATTAAAAAAAAGATGATTGTGTTGGAAAAATGGGCTACTTCCACACATTAGTTAAAATAAAGCAATTAAAATACTAAACTAACACTTTCACGTGGGATATAGCAACCACTTGCACACGCTAATCGGCCATTGATTATTCATACTTATAGGAATTAAATCATAACAGATCGGTATTGGAGGATTGTTAGGATGTGATAAACGAGACAAACTTCCTGGGCTTAGAGCAACCGATTTTACTAACATTACTTAATACGTTAATTAATTAAACAGTTTAAGTTAATTTTTAATAATAAATTGATTTTTCAAAATACACTTTTTAATAACTGAATCATATTTAGTGTTAAAATAATAATTTAAATCATAACCGATTTTACTAACATTATTTAATACGTTAATTAATTAAAAGAGTTTAAGTTAATTTTTAATAATAAATTGATTTTCCAAAATACACTTTTTAATAACTGAATCATATTTAGTGTTAAAATAATATTTGACACCTGAATTTTATTTGGTACATTAGAAAATAACTTATAATTTGGTGGTCCGTAGCCATATAAATGTCCGGAACCGTTGGTAAATCGGTATTAATACTACGCTAACTTCTCAAAATGCGTTGCTTATGTGTTTATTTCAAAGCGAAGAAAACAAAATTCCTCGTGCATAAAACTAGATTTACTTAAAACCTGTAAAACATGTAAAGGGTTTTTATATTGTCTCAAAGTTTCGTGCGAATGTCTTCCAGATTAAATATTTCGCTGGCAATAATTTAGGAAACAAAATCAAATTGTCGAAAGAAGTTGTGCAATTTTCTAAAGTGATAATGTTGAAAAATCCATAAACACAAACATATTTTTTAGCCCTTTTATATTAAATGCAAAAGTGTTATTTTTTTTACTTTTAAAACCTTCACCCATTTTCCTTTGTTTTACAATTTCTATCATTAAATGAAAGAAAAATATATTATGTATGAACAGAATAATGTACATTGCAATTTAGGAAGTTCATTTTATTATAATCAGAAACATTTTTTAATTACTTTGTGTTGCAATTATGCATTATTTGTTATTGATTAGATTTATTGTGAGAAAAACTTTTAACTCATTAATTTAATTAGTTAATTAAAATGTATTTAAGGATTTTTATTAGATTATTTTTATTGTAAGATGTTAGTAATTTTTGAAATTATTAATAATTGTAGATAATTTTTAAAAAAAATTATGCACACTTAATTTTTTTAATAAATAGACGCACTAAAATATTAAATTATCCTCTGCTTAAGCTGCACAAAGTTTCTTATGTTAACTAAATTGTTTTAAAGGCATTTACTTTAGTAAGATTTTTAATTAAACGATGTTCAATTAAAATCCATTCTTCATTCTACGGTAAACCGTATTTAAATATAATTTATTTTAAAAATATGTTAACAGAACTTTTTAATTAACATCATTTGTAAGAGGATATGTTTGAATAAAAACTACTTTACCTAATACTAGAATTCCATTTAACGTTGACATTTTAGAAATTTTATAGTGAAAAAAAAAGATTTTTTGACAAATTTCTGTAAATTATTAGTTTGTTTTTAATTTGAAAAAAAATGTTTAATTACTATTAGAATTATCTCTGTATCTGCGTTTCAAGTTGGTACTTGTTTTATCTTTAAACTATTTTTTGTTACCGATGCAATTATTTTAATTCTAAAAGCAGAAGCTTGTCTTTATTTGGTTAAAAATATAAGAAAACTTGTCTCCAAAGCTGATTTTTAAACTTAACTATATTTTTTCCTCTAACAATGGTATGTCAGCTTTCATTAGATTCTCTTTCTTGAGAAAAAAAAATATCAATTCTTTTGCCCGCATTATTTGGGAAAGTGATTATATTGATTAAGTGTTCCCTTTCGTATTAAGTGTCAAACTGTGCAGACTACAATGGGGTTCTACCATTTTTCCTTTGTTTCACGGTTCCCTCTTTTAACAAGAAAAACTTGATAAAATCAATTTAACTTTTTTCTAGAGTTCTTAAGCAGAATTCATTTAATTTTTTTATAGCAAGATAGATGTGTTTCTTCATTTAAAGTTTCTTTTAGATTCTAAAATTCGATAATTTTCTCTTGTAGCGCAAACAATTTGTTTGGGCATTTTTTTTATTTAAAAAAAATCTTCATTCATTAAACCTGTTCGTTTAACCCTTTTAGTCAGAATTTTGAAATATTTGCATTAAAAATGTTCCTTTAAAATCTTATAATCTATGGTAATATAGAAAATTAATACAAAATTTTAGGAAATTTGAATCAAAATTCTAAAAGTAAAAAAAAAATTAAAATCTAAAATCTTTCCATTTTACTTTTAATTTATTCATTACTTATTCAAAATACAATGCAAAAATCACGAAAAAAAAATATTTATTTATTAAAATTTATACACTATTTTATTTTCCCAGTTTCAATTCGCTAGTAAACATCAACAATATCTCATTGCTTCCAGATTATAATATAAAAACTTTTATAAAAGATTATATTGCAGAAAGTAGATAATTAATTAGTGCAAAAAGTAGAAAATTACTTCGTTGGTAAAATGTATAGGTCGAAAGTGCTTGTCTGGTATACCGGATCTGAAAGAGTTAAATACAAAGAAAAATAGTTTAAAAGCATTGTTGTATTTTTATATAATACTAACATTGATTAGATGGTATCTTGCAGTAAAATAACAAAAAATTCTTTAAAAATGTTAATTTTAAATTTTCAAAACTTCAATCAATACAACCGTAAAAGTTTTATAAATGATAATTTTATCCCAAAAAACAAGGTGTGTGGGATTATTTTGGATAACATTCTAAAAATACCTCAATCTTAATAAAACACTTATACACACTAATCACAAGAATGCAGCAATGGCCAATGTTCTAAAGCAGTGGTCGGCAAACTTATTAAACAACAGAGCCAAATATCACTAGTACAACGATTGAGATTTCTTTAGAGAGACACATTTTTTAAACTACATAGGTAGGTACATTGATATTAACTTAATTAGGGTACTCCTAAGATTGGCCTTTGCTAAAAACGTTCTCAATCTGATTGAGATCCGTTCGTTGAGGTCGACCCCTTCCAACTCACCCATCCACACTCGTCTTGTATACTTACCTTTTTCAATCCTTGACACTATATCTTCTTTCACTCCACAACGCTCCCTAAAATTAATTTAATAAACTTTATTTAAAATTTTAAGTTAGTTAAACTGTAGGTGCGTTGAATAAAACTTGATATCATACTTAATAACGATTTTATTTATTGATAAAATTAAATTGTAAAGTATCCGTAAAATTAAAGTTAAGTTTGTATGTTGTTGTACTTAATTTTGGGCCACGAAGTTTCATGGCGCAAGGGCCACGAAGTTTCATGGCGCAGGGGCCACAAAGTTTCAATCGTACTACACTGTACATGCGCGCCCGCACTTAGTATTTTGTGGAAGTACCACATTCAAGAGGCCAAAGAGCCGCATGTTTCTAGCAGAGCCGCGGTTTGCCGACCACTGTTCTAGAGCATCATATTATATATGCATGAAAGAATAAGAAAGTTGTTTGTTAATCATTTTCATAACGTAACACTAAATTTTAAAGTAGGGAGACTGTTTTCACAGTGTACCTCGGATCATTCCTAGTTTTTCAGTTGATACTGCTTCCTAGCAAACAAGAAACAGACCAATTCAAGTAACGCACAGTAGAGAGCAATTGTCATCAACTTATTTTGTCACTGCATGTTGTTTGTTTGATTTACAAGTGTTTTAAGATTTCAATATTTAATTCCAACAGCTAAAGTTTTTAGTTTATGATTTCTCAGTGTTCAGTGATACAAGTTGAATTGTCTTCACTGAAATCTTTTGATACCTTATTAAGTGACGAGTAAATTGATATGTTATTTAAGTGACTCATTCATAACTTACTTAAAGAAAGCATGATATCTTTCTTTTAAGCTGCATCTCCCTTGTATCTCAGATAACATAGCATCTTTACCATAGATGAGACTTGATGTTATATTATTTGTAGGGATACTATTGATCCTAAATCCACGAGAAAGGCCATATAAGCTGTTACAGTTACCTATTAATATCATTTCTGCTACAGAAGCATGTAAAGTTTTAAAGTAAAATTTGCTACTTTAATGCGGCAAATTAAAGCTTTCAAAACCTCTGGAGTTGGCCTAATGATAAAAAAAATTCCTTACTTTTTAAATTTAATCCTTGTGATCCAATATACAAGAAAGTCCTTTACCATTGATAAGTCATTTTAACAAAAATAATTATAAATATTAAAAACTAAGAATATATATAATTATTTTTTATAAATGAAGAGAAATAAAGATATAAATAGATTATGTGGGTTAAAATGGGAAAAATAATGATAAATAAGTAATTTCCGATGAGATTTTTAAAAAGTGATCTAAAGCACAACCGTCTTCCCTACTCTTAAAAAGATTTATATAATGTTTATGTACCTACACTTTTATACTAAAGTTTATTTCTAAGTACACTTGTTTTGCACAGTATAATAATCATTTACTGTACACACTTAATATTTAACGTTAAACTTTCTACTAATATATTTTATTCAACTCGAATTTTAATTACAAAATCTTATGTAATATACTAACTATTGTATTTATTGCACATACACTTTCTTTTTTTATCTTTTTACAAATATATATATATATATATATATATATATATATATATATATATATATATATATATATATATATATATAGATTTTAATTACAAAATCTTATGTAAGAGACTATTATATTTATTGCAAATACCCTTCTTTTTTTATCCTTTTACAAATATATATTTTTACATAGACTGGTATATACTTGGCTTATATTCATATAATAAAAGCTTTTCATTTTTATATCGTTTATGTTCCCCAGTATGACACCTAAAAAATTCAAGACCCCATTCTATAAATACACCATCGTGTGTGTAGAATCCGCAAAAAGGAAAGTCACGAGACCAAAGCCTCAATGCTTTATATATGAACCCCAAATAGACGAAGGGGAAAACATATATGACCTACAAATACATCATTCTGATTGCATGTTACTGAATTCTTACACTGATTCCTGGGGGGAAGGGGGGGGGGAGAAAATGGAATCGCAGCTTTTCTTCTTCTGCGTTTTATTGTTATCTCCCCTTCAGATATGACAACAGAACATGGGCGGAGGGGGGCCCGCTACTTCTTCCCACCCAAAGTCCATTCTCGTAAAAAATATCTTCCAAAGCAAAACGTCTGAATGAAAAACAGAAAAAAATAACAGCGGGGGGGTTCCCGATTTCTGATAACACCCACTAGCCTTAGATATCAGAAGAAAAAAAGCATGGGCATTTCCTATTTTAATAATACCCAGTCCAAAATATCACTTTTTTGTTACTTTTCCATTTCCTTGCGAAATTCGCTTCTTCGCGCAGGCGATCCGGCGATAGTGGTGAAGACGATGTACTTATCCGTTATTACACACGCTGACAATTTTCACGGCTCATCACAAGCAGACATTGAGTGAAGTACCCAGGGTGAGGCTCATCTATCCTTCTTTCACAGCCTGTTACCACCCCCTTGCCTTTAGGTATTCTTTATGACCCTGTCTAGCGCCTCCATATAACCGTTAAATTGGCCGGAAGTCCCCGATAGGTGCGGAAGCCCCCCACCCCTCCTTTCTTCCAAATGATCCAACACCCCCTTTTATTCTAACGGCAGACGATAGAAAAATTCCTTCTAAATCTTCAACAACTGAATCTTTAGTACATGATCTCCTTAGTAAGCCATGATGAATGCCCACATCACCCTCCAGGCCCAAATGTTAAATGTTTCATACAGCGCTTGATAAAGAGAAAAGTTTTTTTTTTTGTTTTCGCTCTCGACTTCCACTTTCGCTTTTAGTATCGATTGTCTTTGAAGGAATTTGAAGTACGCTCAGGCTGACTAATTAAATTCTATGGTGGGATGATATCTGGTTAATAAAAAGATGATGCATTGAGTGGAAGAGTCTTTGCCTTAAGGGGATAACCCGGCTAAATGCTTTTTTATACGCGTGTGTTGAGGCAATTCTGACTGAATTTGAATTAGTGGGATCGGTCTTTTGAGACAGATTAATGCTGCACTTGTATGCGTTGGTAAAGACGAAACGGAATAATTCGTTTTCAAATGTATAATAACGCATTTATAGTTATTCCTCGCAGGGTTTTGAGAGTATCAAATGCGGCGAGACGTAATTGAAATTTTGTTGAATGCCTTTGTAAGATAAACGATCTGAATTTTAAGTTATAAAATGATTAGATGTTTCTGTTTGTAAAAATGTGTATTGGGGATTGAGGTTGTTTGGAAATTTGGAAATTAAATTGCAGTTCAGACTTAATTTGAATCCTAGAAGTGGATCTTAGAGTTGTATATTAAAGTAGCGTTTGAATGGTATTAAAAAGAACTGAATATTTTGCGATACATTGTAGAACTATCTTAATTTTGGACTTAATGGTTTTTCTACAAAACACTTAAAAAAATTGTGTAATAATGGGAACAAAACAATTTAAGTGTTCGTGATGAAAATTTTCGAAAAAAAACTATAAATCAATATGAATTGCAACCATTCTTAAAATGTCACTTTTAATTAAATTCTAAGGTATGTTGGACATGTTTATTTTTTAATTAAAATTGTAAAAATTAATAAAATTGCTATATTATTATATTTTATTAATATTAACAATTAGATTTCGGAAAAAAACCTATCAATCAACATAAATTGTAACCATTCTTAAAATGTAACTTTTAATTAAATTCTTAGGTATGTTGGACATATTTATTTTTTAATGGAAATCGTAAAAATTAAAAAAATTGCTATTTTAGTATATTTTATTAAAATTAACTATTATATTTGAATACGGAACATTCAACTACCTCCTTTTTTTCTACCTATTATATTCTTCTTTCTTTTGATAATTTTATGGAACGTTAATTTTAATACTAAAAAGTAGTAGTTTTTGTTATTAATAAAAAATTATGAAGTTGCTACATTTTGTAATTTATTTCAGACATTTCGTTCTTTATAATTGTATGCAAAAATATTTTTTTTAAAAAAACAAATTTAAATATCAGCTGGAAACTAGTTTAATTTAAAAAATATTAATTGTATGTACCAAATTTTAAAAAACAATTATATTCAAATATAAGATACTAATTATAAATTATGTATTTAAACATTCTGATTCATTCCCACTTTTGTAATAGTACTAAATAGATAATTCTTTTTCTTAGGAACATAAAATTATTGTATTCAAATTTTAATTACAATAGTATGAAATAATAATATTAATTAATTAAATATAAAATGTTCCACGAATCGAATAATTATCGTAATGAATATATAGGTAAGGTACATAACTTAAATCAACCTTGTTAATTGATTACATGTTAATGTGTATGGATATATATAATTAGAAGAAAATTTATAATTATTTTTTTGCAAATAAGTAAAATCTTAAAGGTAGCTTATAAAATATATTTAAATGGTTATTAAACACAAAATTCAACATTTTTCTAGAACAATATTATTAGATATTGAATATTTTTTTCTTTGTTCATCAAATAAGACTTCAAAGGTCCAAAATACGCAACGTATCTTTTTTAAAAAAAGAAACACATTTCGGGAAATTTCAATTTAACCCACATAAAACATTCCTAAGCTTATCTAATTCCAATAGAAATCTGTAAACTGTGTGACAAATTATTACTTGGGAATAGATTTTCAAATTGAATCCGAGAAGGATACAACCTCCGAAAGAAAAATGCATATTCGCAATTGAAATTCTTAAAGCGCCGAGAGCTGGCACATCCCTTCTCTTGACGTCGGTTTTCCTCTGACGAATCCCAGAAATCTTCTACGAATCGAATTTAGCATGGAGGAAAATAAAATAAAATAAAACAACAAAACACTATGTCTTAACCGACTTGATTCAATCGGAACAGTAGCAGTTTTTCACCCCATGCGATATTTCCGCTCCCAAAAAGGTTTCTTAGACTTTCTAAGTATTTTTGAAAGAGTTTCCATAATGCCATTAAGTGGACAAAATATGGCTCAAAGCTGAGCTGGCGAATTCGACGGAATATATCAATAGGCAGATGGCTGGGCAATGGCTTGGCTTGACGTTTATTGCCCAGAAAATGTATGCTGCTCCGTTGGGAATTTTATAGCATTCCTTTTGTAATTTATGTTTCTCCATGATTCTTCAATGTTTTTATTCTTCGGGGGGAAACAAAATCAACTAATGTTTCATAAATCGAACATAAGATTGCCGCGTTCTTGAGAAACTTGCCGAATAAAATTGGCCGAGTAAAATGTCTGGTGAGCATCATTACGCAACTTTTTATTATCGATGTGGAGCTCTCCATATGTTAGAAGCATTTCACTTTACTTTGACTTCAATGCCACAATACTTATATTACATGTGTTGTTTATCTGTATCCATTAGCCTGAAATTCTTGAAATTCTTTTATTTTGACATAAAGGGTGAATTCCCTATGGATTCGATAGAAGCAATTAAAATAAGAAAAAAATTCCATCATTTTACCTATTTTATAAATTTTTTTACCATTTATCCTTCTATATATTTTTATTATTAAACCTGTTATTTCCTTACAAATCCAATAATGTAATGTTAAATCTCTTAAAAAATATTACGAATAGCAAAACAACATTATAAAAATATATTAATCAAAGTTTAATTAAGTTAAAATTGAAGTCATGATATTTGTTTCCGAAATAATTATGCATTGTTATTTTAAAGAAATACTATTTTAAATAATTAATTTTATAACTGATAAGTCACCGCATCAGGAAAAGAACTCCATAATTAGTACTCTAAAACTGAATCAAAATTAAATATTTGCATGCTAATAAGATTCATTTTCAATTCAGCTCAATTATTAACTTTTCCCTAAGGGAATTTTCAAATATCTCAAAAACTAAAACCATCCAGTGAAGATTTTTAAATGATACCCAACTTGTTCTTCAAATTTGCGAAATAATGAATTTTAATTAGCTACTAATTAAAATTTCACTCTTAGAGCGCACAACGAACGCTCCATACCGCTATAGCGATTCTTTGCCATAAATATCTGTGTAAAATGCGATTAATTATAACCCTGTTGAGAATTAAAGAATGTAAATTTTCTTAAAATTTCATGACTTTCATCACAAGCAATTCTAACAATAAACACAGACTGACAATTACGTTCTGGTATTATAGGAATGCAATTAATAAATTTATCTTTAAATCCATATCCCCTGACAATTTCAAATAAAACGAAGTAGTTACTACACGAACACCAGCGTATTTGATCCAAAGAATTCTTTTGAATGATGTCAAAACATTCTTTCCAGAACATTCCAAACAAAATATCTTTGCTCAAAATGAATACTCGCTTTGAGAGTTCAAATGTTTGGCGTCGAGAGCAAAATATGGGAAGGGGCTCTTGAAATTGCTGCTTTTTTTTAACATTTTCGGGATTTCTTCTGAATTTTGAAAAAAAAGATTATTTCAACGCGGAAACTATTTAAATGTCAATATACCATTCCTATATTTCCAGCCGTAATGTTCCGTACTTAATATAGACAAGTGGATTTTTTTTCTGTAAGATAAATCTTAAAACATTAATAGCTCGGACACGGAGTAAATAATTTGAGTAAAATTTATGACAGTTTTAATTCTTGAATGTTTATGTAATATTCACAATGTTGTCTATTAGTGCTTTTTCTGAACATCGAACCTCTTTCTAACCTCAGAATCTAAGACAATTCTTTCTTTCTTGACAATTCTTTCATTTCTTGAATAAATATTTTTTTTTAATTTTATCTTAGGGCCTTTTATTATTTCGATTTAAAAATAAAATATATTTACCTCTATTTATAAGTAGGTTTATTAATTGAAATTATATTAATTACTTATATTATATTATCATATTAATTTATTAGAATAAGAATGATACAATTATTAAAAAACAATTATTCAGTACCTGAGTAGAAAATGACCCAGTACCTGATGCATCCCTGCTATTTACTTGAAAATTATAAAGAACTCACTCCAATAAAATATGTATTCAAAACAAAAAATCACTCTTTTTTTGAGAAACATAAATTGATCAAAGCTTATAACAATTACAATTTTAAAGTAATTTGTATATAAAATTATATTTAATAAATTTATTTCATTTGTTGCATAATTTTAGTATAGCCCTCGATCTCCACACCCTTTTTGTGGTCATAGGTTGTTTTGAAAAACTTTTTAAAATATTTTTACAGGTGTTTGGACGGTATTTTGCATGCACGCTATTCTTTCAAGAAGAAAAAATGTGCAGTAAGCGGTTAAGAAAAGCATATTTATTGGAGAGAGTGTTCTATAATAAATAAAATAGGTATATTCTTATGGTTAAGTTCATGGGGGTGGGTATGTTCATTTGGTCACACAGTGTATGATTAATCAATATTTTTTTTAATATTATATCAGATTTCAATATTAGTTTTTTAATTCATTAACGTTTTTAAAAAATTATTTTTAGATACAAATATAACTTTTACGCCTTCGATATTTTACTAATATGACAAAAATATTTGACAAAAACCCTTCATGTATTGCATATGGTAAGCCAAAAACACTTTACTTGGCCATTTGCATATAACAACGTCAACGTTAGTGAATTCAGTGGATAAAATAAGCATGTAAACTTGTTTTCTATGATAAATAATAAATATAGTAATATAATTAGAAAAGATTGTTACCACAACATTAATGACAATTTCTGGGAAAAAACCTGTTCAAATGTCATAAAGTTTTTATTAACCCGTAGTACTTTGTTTTAGTCACTAAGTTCTAACCACACACAGAAAAAGAAAACTAATCATATAACATAATAACTAAGATTTCACATCCAAAACATTCGTTGATATTCGTTTGTTTATAAAAAGATCTTAGAATATATAGCAATACATTTGCATATTCAATAATAAAATTACAAGTAAAATATGACCATTGAAAACAAATTCTAAAATATAACGTTTTGTTTGCCATTACTTATAAAATCGGCTTTTACATGTCTTACCTGGAAATGGAATCAAACAAATTCTATGCACTCGTACGCTATTAGTAGGAACTCGAAAAATACAGCACAACTCAGGCGTTTAAATCTGTTTTATTCAATTCAAAGTTCTGTAACGAACAAAACGGTTCGTTAAACATCTTCCAATTCTAAGAAATTTCCTTTTCGCTTCTGTATTATACCTAGTTTAACAAAATGCTCCTTCTATTTTGTTTGAGATTAGATAGTGCGAGTACTGAAGGTTTTTTCATCTGTGAAAATTAAATATTTCTTTTGCAGGGTGATTATGGGCCCTAAGAGTATAAATATTAATTAAATATTTGAATGCATAAATTAAAGTCGAATTGGCTTTTACTATTTAATACGTAACCAAATAGAAATATTTTAATTCATTCATATAAAAACTCAAAACTTGAATAATTGTATTATTTATTCTGATGCAATAGTTAGAAAGTCGTCCAGAACATCCACAAAAAATAACGGCGTGTATACGGGACTGGTGCACGATAAATCTGATGGGGGTCCAAAGGCCCGACGTCTATTGAAGGCGTTGGGTGCCAGCTCAGGTGTTGGCCTCGTCATCTAACCATGGTTCAAAAATACGAGCCATCGTTCCCGGGTCTTTCCTTCGAGATAGGCCCCGAACCGTCGCCAATAGCCCACTGTTCAGCTCTAGTGCGACGTTAATTAACCAAACCAAACCAAACCTGATGCAATAGTATGTAACATTTATGTGACATTTAAAAAAAATACACATTTTACACATGAAATATCTAAACTTCATTTAAATAAAAAAAATATTTAATTTGTAACAAGCATCACCTTTGTCCTAGCGCTTTGACGACTGTTTGAATTTTTATGTGTCTTACTTAAACCCAGTATGCGCTGCATATTCTTTTGTATATTAATAAAGTATGAAATTACAATTTAACCCCCTCCCTCTACAATCTATTAAATATTTTTTAAACAATTTAATAGATTTAGTAAACAATAGCAACCTTATGTTGCATTTTAAAATAGATAATCTTCAATTCCTTTTGGAAATATTTTAAATAATAAATCTCTAACCCTCTGACGGAGCTTAACGATTTAAGTCGTCCATGTATTTCAAGTTGTTGTTTTTTAGCAATACGCATAAACTTTAAATTCATCAATATACGATGTGGAATTATTTTTAAAACCTAAACCGTTGGGATGTTTCTTGGAAACTATATCAATTAAAATAATAAAAATCAATATATATCCATAATATACATTCATACTTAAACAAATAGAAATATTTTAAATTTATATAAAAACTCAAAACCTGAATAATTGTATTATTTATTCTGATGCAATAGTATGTAACATTTATGCGACATTTAAAAAAAAAAACATTTAACAACTACATGAAATATCTAAACTTTATTTAAATAAAAAGTAACAAGCATCATCTTTGTCCTAGCGCTTTGACGACTATTTGAATTTTTATTAAATAATAAATTTCTAACCCTCTAAAGGAGCTTCACGATTTAAGTCGTCCATAGATTTCAAGTAGTTTTTTTTAGCTATACGCATAAATTTTAAATTTATAAATATATACCATGTGGAATTTTTTTTAAAACCTAAACCGTTGGGATGCTTCTTGGCAACTATTTCAATTAAAATAATAAAAATCAATATATATCCATAATATACATTCATACTTAAACAAATAGAAATATTTTAAATTTATATAAAAACTCAAAACCTGAATAATTGTATTATTTATTCTGATGCAATAGTATGTAACATTTATGCGACATTTAAAAAAAAAAAACATTTAACAACTGCATGAAATATCTAAACTTTATTTAAATAAAAAGTAACAAGCATCACCTTTGTCCTAGCGCTTTGACGACTATTTGAATTTTTATTAAATAATAAATTTCTAACCCTCTAAAGGAGCTTAACGATTTAAGTCGTCCATAGATTTCAAGTAGTTTTTTTTAGCTATACGCATAAATTTTAAATTTATAAATATATACCATGTGGAATTTTTTTTAAAACCTAAACCGTTGGGATGCTTCTTGGCAACTATTTCAATTAAAATAATAAAAATCAATATATATCCATAATATACATTCATACTTAAACAAATAGAAATATTTTAAATTTATATAAAAACTCAAAACCTGAATAATTGTATTATTTATTCTGATGCAATAGTATGTAACATTTATGCGACATTTAAAAAAAAAACATTTAACAACTACATGAAATATCTAAACTTTATTTAAATAAAAAGTAACAAGCATCACCTTTGTCCTAGCGCTTTGACGACTATTTGAATTTTTATTAAATAATAAATTTCTAACCCTCTAAAGGAGCTTCACGATTTAAGTCGTCCATAGATTTCAAGTAGTTTTTTTTAGCTATACGCATAAATTTTAAATTTATAAATATATACCATGTGGAATTTTTTTTAAAACCTAAACCGTTGGGATGCTTCTTGGCAACTATTTCAATTAAAATAATAAAAATCAATATATATCCATAATATACATTCATACTTAAACAAATAGAAATATTTTAAATTTATATAAAAACTCAAAACCTGAATAATTGTATTATTTATTCTGATGCAATAGTATGTAACATTTATGCGACATTTAAAAAAAAAACATTTAACAACTACATGAAATATCTAAACTTTATTTAAATAAAAAGTAACAAGCATCACCTTTGTCCTAGCGCTTTGACGACTATTTGAATTTTTATTAAATAATAAATTTCTAACCCTCTAAAGGAGCTTAACGATTTAAGTCGTCCATAGATTTCAAGTAGTTTTTTTTAGCTATACGCATAAATTTTAAATTTATAAATATATACCATGTGGAATTATTTTTAAAACCTAAACCGTTGGGATGCTTCTTGGCAACTATTTCAATTAAAATAATAAAAATCAATATATATGCATAATATACATGCATAGGAAATGTAGAGGTAAACTATTTAACAGAGAAAACAACTAAACAATTTTTCCCTTGTTCTAATTTCTCAAAGGGTTGAAGTAATATTGCTATAATCCTGAATTACTTGTAATTTTTTTTATAGAAGTCAAAAACAATGACTATCATTTCTCTATTTTACAGACTATCGTTATTTTTGTTAAAAAAAATTCAATGTGTTCGGTTTCGTTATTTTCAAAACGTTAGCAGAAGGTTATCGAAAAAACACACATAACTACATATGAATAAAATAAGAAACATAAATAAAATAAATAAAGCCGTCCCACAGAAACGCTATTTGACCGCAGTCAAACAAACACTAACACGTATTTGGCAATGACTATCATTTCTCTATTTTACAGACTATCGTTATTTTTGTTAAAAAAAATTCAATGTGTTCGGTTTCGTTATTTTCAAAACGTTAGCAGAAGGTTATCGAAAAAACACACATAACTACATATGAATAAAATAAGAAACATAAATAAAATAAATAAAGCCGTCCCACAGAAACGCTATTTGACCGCAGTCAAACAAACACTAACACGTATTTGGCAAGATTGTTTTCCATTTTGACTGTGTTGTTTTTCCAAAATGAAAAGTTGCGCCTTTTCGTGGATTTTCCTATAGGTGAGTGATGATGGAAAGGATTATAATCTACTAGAAAAAGTCAGATATATTGAAAAGCAATTTATCACTGACATTTGACGTATCTCTCAGCACAGGCGCACATAAAAGTTTTTTTCCTCATCTTTTTCTCATTTTTTGGCATTAAATCCACATTGAGCTCCAAGTACTCGAAATTTAACTTTATTTGCGAGAAAGTGAGTTTCGAAATTGATTTGGTTTGAGGTGTTTTTGAAGACGGTGGAATAAATTAAATATTCAATAATAGATACAACAATTTAATAAAATTAAATTATTATTCAGCTAAAGTATTTAATGTCGCTTAGGAAGATTCATTTCCATACATAATTTTTTTATTAATTAAAAAAATCATTGATAACACATGAATTTTTAAATGAAAACATAACAGCATCCAATACCTGACAAACTTAAAATAGTAGCTCAGATGATGGCTTTCCACATTATTTGATGTCGATTTCTTAAATAGAAACAACTCAATTATGTTACTTCCCATTCTTTTGTACACCTTTTTAACATTTATTTTGTTAATAAATTTTAAATGTCGCCATATAAATTTAACGGATAAGATAATGGATTGCGGTTCTGAGGAGCTGGGTTCGATTCCCGACATGACGTGGCTGCAATTCTCGATATTTATTAAAAGTGATTTTTTAATGCAGCCTATGTAGGCAATCATCTACTCATTGTACTCATTTTTGAGTAAATATTGTTTTCAAAATTAGAACTCACGTATTCGGAGCCATGATAAGCATCAAATGTACTCAAAAATAAGTAAATTTTACTTATTTTTAAGTACGTATTTTTAACAGTGTTATATTAGATAAATATGTGACGCCATGTAAGATATAACTCACCTTTTTATGACTAATGATTATATTAGCAATAACATGTAATATTTTCATTGTTTTAATTTATTTATTTTTCTAGTAAAGAAACTCATTTACGCTAGAAATTATACGTCTTCAAATTGTATTTCGTTATACAAAAGATTCCGCCATTGTGAAATACAGATATTTCATTTTTTAACTAATTAATTAAAATAAAAACATATTTTCAAAAAAATTAATATTCTCTTTCATTTTAATATTTGCATGCAGTCAAATATACAATTATAATTATTGCTGGGCGATTTGAGGGATCAATAAAACTTCTTTTTAAGTAGTATTTGGCCAAAGTTATTGCTACATGTGCCCAAAGGCATTTACAGGACATAAAGGGCCATTATAATTATCTTAAAATACCACCTTGCAATTGCATTACAAACGTCTGCTGGTAGAAGAAAATTAATCCTAATTTCAACATTTATATTATTACATATTAAATTTTTTTTTAAAAACTTACAGTAAAAACTAATTGAAAAAAATTATTAATAGCAAATGTAAACATTAATTTTATATAAAATACATGAAAATGTGTAGGATATCAATGCCCACTTTCCCATCACCCCTGCTTGTTTGTAATATAACAACCCATGCATATAAACTTGTAACTTAGTGATGGCATAACCCTATCATTGCTGTTGAAAATCTTCATATGATCAGTCCTGTGTCGTCCCAGTGGGACAATCTCGTAGGCACCCACTTAAATGTTCCTATCTTTAAATATTATCTTAGCTTGAACCTAAAATTTAAATATATTTTAATAATGTCATGTCTAACCTCTTGTATTCCTTTCTTTGCTAAAACACCACAAAATGAAATAATTTTCAGAATTTAATATCATAGACAAGGTTATGTATGTATCGGTAAGTAATGTAACGGTTATGTAAATCGGTTATGTAACGGTAAGTAAAATTATATTTTAACTTAAAATATAAAATACTAGCTCAAAGCAAAAGCTACATAAACCTTTAAGTTGCATTTATTTATTTTTTAATTTAAAGGAGTGAATATATATCGTTACAGGTATTAAATTAAATATTTTTTATCAAATAACTTTAAAGCGAGGAAGGTTAGCCATGTTTCAAACCAACATGCCATCAACATCAGAGGCTGGGTAGAGTTCAGCTAATAAAGTTCCTACTCAGTTGGAGAAAACTCCTGAACATGATCCACCTACATTACAATTTAATCGATGAAATAATAAACAAGGCAACCTAGCAGGCTTGTAACCAAGTGAATACTTTGTCGTTTTATACTATGGAAACAAATACAGTGGAATAGTCCCTGTATTGGATGAAGAGGATGTCCTGGTTACAACAATGGAGAAAAGAGTACTTGGCTTAACTCAAAAACAAAAATGCAGTTTGGTATAAATCAACGAATGTATTCAATAAAATTAATTCGCCTAAGTTCATGTATTCATCTAACGGGGAGAAAGAATGCTTAGTGAACATGAATTATACTGTTCCTACTACAAAACAAAAAACTAAATATCTTTATGAAATACTGAGAAATAAATTTCCAAAAATTCTGTTACTTTCTCGACAAATACAGTGGGAGAGAGTATTGGATGAAGCGGATGTCCTGGTTACCACAATGGAGAAAAGAGTACTGGGCTTGACTCAAAAACAAAAATAAAGTTTGGTATAAATCAACGAATGTATTCAATAAAATTAATTCGCCTAAGTTCATGTATTCATCTAACGGGGAGAAAGAATGCTTAGTGAACATGAATTATGCTGTTCCTACTATAAAACAAAAAACTAAATATCTTTATGAAATACTGAGAAATAAATTTCCGAAAATTCTATTACATTCTCGAGTAATATCTATTACCGCGTGAACTCTTGAAGAAGTTTCCAGTCTTCCATTTATCTTAGAAGAATTTTAGTAGAATGAAACACAGACTTTCCAGTTCCTATATAAAAGTAAATCAAGGAAATAAATTTTCTGAGTGAGTAACACGTTCTTTCTAAGTTCAATTTGCTTTTCCTTTTAAACATTTCGTTAACGTGATACGGCTAATGACGGCTGGAGCTTCTCACGAACTTAAGATTCTTAATGCACGTGACTATAGAAACGTGCTTTGGCTTCACATTATGAGTTCTTTGAAAAATGAGTTGAGTCATTGGGATATTTTACGTCATTATCCGTAAGACCTTAATGCCCTTTCTAAGTGAAACGGATAAAAGTAATATACTGGTTTAAGATTATATTTATTTTCGGATGTCACAGTATATCTTCAAGGAATATTTCAATTGAGAGATTATTCAATTGAAGAGAGCGATAATTTTGTACTATTTGGCAGAAAAATATTTTAACTGTATTTGTGTCTCTTAGTGGTAAAAGGTACAACGTTCATTGGCGAAATTTGAGTTCAACATGCAAAATACATTATTTCTACATAATATTTATACTTTTTAACGTTTTTATGTTCTTAAAAGAATTTAATTTAAAATTTGTAAAAAAATAACTGCAATATGTCTTCCGATGTGAATAAACATTAAATATCTTCTCACTTATACAAATTTTTTTTATGTTATTGTAATAAGAAATCAATCCAAAGAAACCTTGCACTAAAGATTTAGCAATTTAAAAAAAAAATAAGTCTTTTTTAATAATTACTTATACATGAGAGTTATTTTTACATCTCATATATGCCCTATATGAAACTCATCTTAGTATGACAGCAACTGTCACACCATACTCAATCAGATTTAGGTAAAAGTAAGGAAATTATAAAAATATCTAAAAAATTATCTAAATCTAATGCTTCTTTTTCAAATTTAAATAAAAATAATTAATTGTTTTAAAGATTTCCAGGGGAACGAAGAAAGGTTTTTCAAATTCAAATAAATTATATTCTTTAATTGTATTATTTCAATTATATTTTATGCAACTTCCAAGGTACTATATTTTAACTAACATGCGTTCTACTGGCTAATACGAATTCTAAACCAATTACCTAGCTGTTGCTTAACAGTTTATATGCTGTATTTAGCTGATATAGTGGCACAAGATGATTTGGTTGGACTTGAATGAAGTTGACATTATGTCCGTGAACATCTATTGCATCACAAAATTTCATCCACAGTAAAACATTAATAAGTTCCGGAATAATAAAGTTCAGAGAAAATTTCGACTACACCAAATTTTCCTCTAATCCCCAATGTCTCTATATCGCTACACTGTTGAAAATTATTACGACCTTGCACCAAAATTTGGTACCCATTTAGCTGCAACCAACATTTGGTTAGTCTTTAAATGTTTAAAAATATTTTAAGAGTTTTTAAGTTATTCAATGAATTAAATTTAATATACGCTGTGAAATTTAATAATTGTTTTCAAACCATAAACAAAGCTTTCCCCTTCTATTATTTGAGGTTTAATGTTTAATTTACAAATAAAAGTTTTTTATTTAGTTTTTCTCAAATTTGACTAAAATATTTAAAAAATTTCCTCAGAAAAGTAAAAATCTACTAATTTAAAAATTAAATAATGTATTTATATAGAGGCTATTTTATATATTTTTCAATTTACTATATTAAGAATATACTTTTGTTGTCCAAATTTTCTTTTATAGAAAATATAAGGAAATAATAAATAATTAATACATTTAAATGCACTTAATAAAATTATTCAAATGGGATAATTCGGAGGATTCATTTAAAAAACTAAATTTGCTTAAAGGTATTTCTGTTTTATTAATAACATTTTTGAAACTGTACACCATAGTTGCTGGAAATCCTATAGAATATTGTGATCAATATATCTTAAAATATTTTACTAAAGAAATTCTGTTGAACTGTCCGAATATTGTATGATTTCTTTGTATGCAACGTTTTCTATTTAAAAATGAAAGTTTCGTAAAATTCAATATCAATTCGTGGATGGAATTGTAAGGTTTTGTGAAATTCAATGGCGGCCAATTTTAAATGCGGAAATTAAGTTCATACAGAAGCAGGATTTTGGTATTCCATTTGTGCATTCATAACATTTTGTAGAACATGAATTTTTTTCTATATTTCGTACATTGGATATCCATTTGCTATAAAATTTAAATAGTTTAGTGTTATGCATTGGTATTTACTATTGTATTAACATGTTTTATGATAAACATAAAACATTTATAATCATTTTTGAATATAATAGCATAGGCACTAAAACTTATACATATCTGATTTTTATTTCTCTGAAACTAAAAAAATATCTAAACAAGTTTACTCATTTGTGGGGAAAATTATACTTTAGAAAATATTGTTTTAAAATGTTTGTCGTTATTATAAAGGTACACTGTTAAAAATATGTACTTGAAAATATGTAAATGTACTTCTTTTTGATTACTTACGATGCTTATCATAGCTCCGAATACATAGGTTACATTTTTGAAAAAGAAATGTGCTCAAAAATGAGTAATATGAGAAAAAATTAACAAAAAGAGCAGTTGCTTGACTACGTAGGCTGACTTCATAAATCACTTTCAACAATTACAACCAGGACTTGAAACTACCAGGACTTTGGACAGAAATCGATCCTAAAGCGTCTACCTGTTGTCGTCCGTACCGAAGTCCAGGGCTATATCTGTTGTACCACCACATTGATGTGAAGATGTTATAAACAGAAGAAAGTTAAAAAGGCGTGGCAAAAAAATGGAAAGTAAGATAATTAAGTTGTAATAACTCAGTTTCCATTTAAGCAATCGACCTCAAATAATGTGGAAAACCATCTTTGTAACAAATATTTTAAGTTTGTCAGGTCGCTTTGCTAAGATGGCTTGAACAGAAGCTGATATTAGCAATATTAAACCATACTGTTCATTTAAGTTTGAGTACGGCATCGCTCATTTACGATGCGATTGTACTCAAAGAAAAAAGATTACGTCCATGTACTCATTTTTCAGCACATTTTTTACAGTGTAATTACACCATAAATCGCATGAAAGTTAATCAATAAAAAATTCCTAATATATATTTTCTTTAATATATTAGTCAAAACTATTATAGTGCGAATTATTCTTTTGAAGTCCATATCTTCCGTTCAACGATTCAAGAGAAATGTAAACGTCTAATTTTCAAATCAATAAAAAGTTTATCACGCCAGTTTTCTCTAAAGAAGAACGTGCGAATATTTCCAATGCGTTTGAATTACTTTTTTTTAATGTTATTTAAAGTGTTTTGAATAAAATTGAGTGTCTTTTTTAATCTATCCTTTGCTTAAATTACGTTTTTGTATTAGCACGTGAAGAAAATAGTCAAGGCTTTGGCATTTTTTATTTTCTATTTGAAATAACAAAGTACAACCATAAAATTCTTATATAATTTTATTTAAATATGCATAAGCCTAATAGTGTTATAGAAATTTGTTTATTAAAAGACGAATCGAAAAGGGGGAATATTGCTGAACAAATACAAAAATTATTTTCTTTAAAGTTATTAATGCGGGATATTTACATACATTATAAAGTTATTTAATATGTAGTATACATAAGAAATTTCTGCCGTTATTTAAAAAAGTTTTACAAAAAAAGTAAACTTTCTTTTAAAAAAAAGTGTTTTTCTCATAAAAAGATTATCGTAATATTATTATTTTAAAAATCATTATTTATACTAAAAAATTGAATTAACAGAAAATCCTATTTTTTAGAATAATCCTTAACGAAAAATAAATATTGTTCCGTCTATTTGGATATGTATCAAAATCCCTTAAATTAAAAAGACTCAGTGTCTTAAAGTAAATGTTAACGAATAGAATATCAACATTGTAAAGAATTTATGCGTCAATCAGTCTCGATTAACTTTCTTCCGTTATTTAAAAAAAATTTACAAAAATAGTAAAATTTCTTTTAAAAAAGTGTTTTTCTCATAAGAAGATCATCATAACATTATTTTAGTATTACTTTGAAAATCATTATTTATACTAAAACATCTTTATTGAAAGAAAATCCTATTTTTTAGCATAATCCTTAATAAAAAACAAATATTGTTCCGTCTATTTGGATGTGTATCAAAATCCTTTAAATTAAAAGGACTCAGTATCTTAAAGTAAATGTTAACGAATAGAATATCAACATTGTAAAGCATTTATGCGTCAATCAGCCTCGAAGAAAACAAACGCTCTTTCTAAATCGCAATCAATATTCATTTATCTGTCCAATTGAGTATAAAGAAAGCACTTCCATTACCAAGACGAGCGACGAAAAAATATTTCAGACATTTTTCCAAAGACAAGTGCAATCTCCTTTCTTTCGCTAATATTTACTTTCTCAGAACAAATGGCTGAGACATTTTAAAAATCCTCATTTGACTTCAATTAGGGACAACAGTACTGCACCTAATTAATTATAGGTACCATTTTCCAAAAATCTCAAAGAGACACGCCCCTCTTAAAAAATCTTTAATTATATTCTCTTGAGAACTTTGTTTGAGTTAGTGAGAAAACTCAGTTCCCGTTTTTTTCCCGTTTAAAAGTTGGCTCTGCATTACCCATTGCTGATTACTCATGTGGCTGTGACACTTCAGATTGATGGATAGGGTTACACTTCGCTCCCCTACCAGTTCAGTTTGTTTTTGGATTGGGAAAGAATAGCATTTCTTTCCAGCCCAGCTTGTCGAATTTGGATAGATTTCTTTTCCTTTTCATACTGTCGTTTATTGTTACTTAAGCGCTAGAGAGACGAAACTGTTAAATGTGTCATTTGTTTTTAAAGTTTATATATTTTTTTGAGTTTAAGAAGTATTTATTAGTGATCATTATATTAATCTTTGCTACATGATTTTGAACTTTAAGTGATCCATCCTTTTTATTAAATAGTCTGTTAATGAATATAAGAACTATTTTTTTTATGAGTAAAATAACATTTTATTCACGAAAAATGTAACTTTAATGTTTCAAATTGTTTCTTTAAATTGTAAATAAAATGGTATAAATACTGTAAAAATAAGTTTTCATATTTAGTTCGTATTACATGCTAGATGTTATTTATCTATTATTATTTTACTATAATAAAAATAAGTCATACCTTTTCCGACTATAAAAATTCGAGTAAAAATTTACAATGAAACTTATTTAGATGTGAAAAAAATCTAGTATATTCGGTTATGATTTGGTAAATGTATGTATCCAATTATGAAATAAATCCTTTGATATAAATGAATCGTCTAAAAGTTTTCTAAAATATGCACTTAAAAATAATAGCTCCAACAAAAAACATTTTCCATTCTAATTTTGAATCTAAAGAATTTATTTATCAAATTAATTTTATGCACATTTTATTTATTTTTTACATTTATAATGATGCTCTTATTTGATACGTTTTATAAATGAAAATATTTATATTTCCAAGGAATTTACTATAAAAATACCTTATACTTTATAACAAATAATATAGTTTTCATTATACGTTTCGAAAATATGAATTTATTACATTACAAATATTTGACCTACTTTGAGCAACAACTTTAAAAGCCTATCAATAATATTTAGGTGACTCAATTAGGAATATATGTATACTTGCTTAAATTTTATTTCGCAAAAACTTCGAGACCATATTTATTTAATATAAAACATCTTAATTTTTGTTTGGGTCGTTTTAATAACACTTAAAAGTCATTTTACTAATTCTCTAAAATAAATTGCGTGGAAAACCTTTTGTAAAACTACATATGCGTTACAAATTATCTTTTTATAAATTAGTTCATTTATTTACGAAGCAACAAGAACGTCTTTAATCTATGTATTGTTCGGTAAATTTATTTTGTCTTACGAGCATAATTCATTCGATTTATATTGTAATAAATTTATTAAAAAAATATTTTTATTTAAAAAAAAAAAATTAAGTAAATATTTATGCGGTTTGTAACGAGAAGAACCATTTTAAAAATTGGAAGTTTTTAAAAAATTGGCTTCAGAATTTGAGGCTCAGCTTTGTTGCAATGTTTCGAAAATAACGGAATCCTACGATTTGAAAGGTTAGAGAAAACTGACAACATTGGTTTCTATTTCATTTATTAGTTGATTTATTCAAAATAGTTTTTTAACATTGGCTTTGATCTTTCTTGCTCCAGGTCACAGATTTTATCTAATGCAATACAATTTAACAGCGTATTTCTACTAAACCTCGTACACTATTAAAAATTATTACGACCTGGCACTAAAATTTGGTACCCATATAGCTGCAACCAACATTTGGTGCTTATTTTCGCCATTTTACGATGCTACCACTGATACTATTTAGTGGAGAAACGTTGCACGAAAACTCATAACATTGCATAAAACTCAAAATTTTATTTTAGAAGTAGTATTTATGTAGCGAAACTGTCAACCCTTGATCACAACTTTTTTACTTGTATTTGTTAAGTCCACCCATTGGGCTCGAACTAAGAATCCTCTGATTCATAGCCGAACGCCTTTATCCACTGCGCAACGGAGGCCCTTGTTCGTCGTTGTCATTCTTGAAGTTGATTCTCCGGTTTGTTGATGTAGCGTTTCGGTTGCAGTTAAAGATGTTGAACCAATTATCGGTGACACCTCCGCTGTTTTCCGATAAAAGATTTTTGGTTCAACCTTGATTCCATCATAATATGGTGTCATTTGCTGCAGACCTCTGTTTTGCACCAAGATATGGTACATCGTTGAGCTGAAATTTTTAACACTGTAGCTAACTCCACGTGCGAGCAATTTTGTAGAAAACAAATCTCCAATGAACATATCATTTATGAAGTATAAATATATTAATGCTTACAAGAAGCATCCAAGTGAATGGTGAAAGAAATTCAGTATCCTTCAAAATATTACTTCTCACCGTTTATTTCCTTTCCTTCAACCGAAATAATTTGATTGTCCGTAGTTGTGCCAACCGGGTTCTACACTTAATCCGTAGGATTTCAGGTTTTAGGTTAGGGTGGCGTTCACGGATTTAGGTTTCTATTTCTTTTTATTCTTTGTTTTTCTTTTCTTCTTTCGCTCTGGTGTGAAATAAAAGTTTTGTTCTTGTTTATAGAAAGTATTTATTGAAGTAGACGCTTTTATACTCTAAATCCACGTCCTGGAGAAAATGTTTTATATTCAATTGAACAAACTTTAGGATATTTGTTTTTACTTTGATTGAATAGAATGAATATTTTTTTTCGCATTGTGTTGAAAAAAGTATGATCCGACTGATTGGAATTTTCTAATGAATAAAATATTTATATTTGGGTGTATTATACTCTTTTTTTTAACTCGTGTTTTTCTTTTGTGGAAAGATACCATTATACTATTTTTTAAACTTTATTTTTGTTCAATGAAAAAGAGTCAATTAACAAAAGAACAGTGTAATTTGAAAAAAACGGGCTTACTACATTAATTATTATTAATTGCCATCATTTTGTTTTGCAATTTTAATGACTAGATGTGTGAAAAGTTTTTTTTCGTTAAACAAATATGTTTCTATTTATAAACTTATAGATTTCGTTTATTCTGCAAATATAAAATGAAGTTTTAAGAACAACTACAAGCAAGCACTTTGTTTGATTGCTAGATTGATTGTTTTCTTTCGTTTGTTTGCTCTATTGTTCGTTTGATCATTCGAGTATTCATCCGTGTGTTTCAAATATCTGTGTGCGAATGAAGTTATTGGCTTTTATCGCAAAAAGAATATAAAATTCTTAGACGACTTAACCTCCTAAAAATATTTGAAATAATGCATGAAAATAATTTTAAAAATTGAAAAGTAGCTTACGAAGCAACATTGAAGTAAATTTTAAAAATTTACAATATATACATTGCTAAACATTATTACGACCTTGCAGCAAAAGGTGGTGCTTAGATTTGCCATTTTACAGTGCTACCAGTTTGTGGTGAAACGTTGCACCAAAACTACATTTTCGCTTCACCATTTCATAAAAAGTTGAAGCAAAATTCGCATTTCCGCTACCCCATATTATGGTGAAACGCCGACATAATTTGTTGGATGTTCTGGACGATTTTCTAGTATTTTTGTAGTGAAGCTGTCAACCCTCCGATCGCAACATCACTACTTTTTACTTTTGTTGTCAAGTTCACCGAACGAACTCGAACTAGCAATCCTCTGATTACAAGTTAAACGCCTTTACCCACTGGGCAATAGGGCCCCTATTGCAAGAGGATTATGAGGACTCCTCGGTTTGTAGATTTAGCGAAGGTTTCAGTTGCAGTTTAGGAGATTGCACCATTTTTGGTAAATCTGCGCTATTCTTCGATCAAGGATTTTTGGTTCAGCCTAGATTGCACCATAATATGTTGTAAGTTGCTGCACAGCACCAGCATATTATGCAACGTCGAACTGAAATTTTTAACAGCGTAGAGATGTTAATGCATTTAAAATAAATGTGCATTGAAAAAACATAAATAGTTATTGTAAAACTTACTGCATAATACAAAAAAAATTCTTCGTATTTTAACAGACATTACAAAACCATAAAGACTACCAATTATGACCTTTAAGTCGATAGTTCTGAAGATATTTAGCCATAAGAGTACACTGTTAAAAAGTATTACGACCTTGCACCAAAATTTGGTACCCATTTAGCTGCAACCAACATTTGGTGCTTAGTTTCACCATTTTACGGTGCTACAATGGCTACCATTTAGTAGTGAAACGTTATGCCAAAATTCATAACGTTGCATAAAACTAAAAATTTGAGTTTTCTTAGTATTTTACTGGTAATATTTTTGCACAGCGAAGCTGGCAACCTTAGATCACAACTTTTTTACTTCTCTTTGTCAAGTCCATAGATCAGGCTCGAACTAGGGCTCCTCTGATTCATAGCTGAACTCCTTTATCCACTAGGCCACGGAGGCCCTTGTTCTTCGTTGTATTTCTTGGAGGTGAGTCCTCAACTTGTTGATGTAGCGACAGTGAAAATTTCTGTTGCAGTTAAACAGGTTGAATCAATTATTGGTGAAACCTTCGCTTTTTCCTATAAATGATTTTTGGTTCAACCTAGATTCCACCATAATTAGGTGTAGACCTCTGTTTTGCACCAAGATATAGCACATCGTTGAACTGAAATGATTGTGAACTGAAATGAACAGTGTATGATTCCAAAGGAACAGTCTGTCAATAAAATCAACTAAAAACATTTATATAACGATTCTAAGGTATGAAATTATTAGCCTTCTGGAGAAGAATGCTACATTTACATAAAGAAGAATAAAACAATAGAGTGAGTGTTTCTCCATAGCAATTTTTAAAATACGGTTATTTATTTTTCATACTTATAGTATTCAAATTTGTAGGGTATTTTTAAATTACGAAATAGAAAAAATTCTCAATTGCTTTATAATTGCCTTATAATTTGCTTTATAATTGTTTAAATTAAATTTGCATAAATTGGACACTTATACCACTTTAATATAAATTTCAAAAATCTTATTTGTACGTCCCCAACAACAACAATTCTTAGTATTAATGTGAATTAACTCTTCATGCGCTACATGAAAGTCAAGCAATTAAGTGTTTGGTAAAGATTCGTAAGAAAATCCTTGCACATAATAAAAAAAACATATATATAATTGTATGGCGTGTATGTAAGTACTATTTAAGTAAGAAGGAAATAAAAGTTTGGCATCATACTCACATCTCACTTCTTTACCGTCAACAATCTTCACGGATTTCAAAAGTGAAATGGAGCGTAGAAACTTTCTAGTTAGAAGATGTAATTGAGAAAGAGAAGCTAATCTAGGGTAAAAAAGTAATAGTTGTTCAGTAAGAAATTGAGGATAGCGAATGTCTTAAGGATAAGAACGAGATTTTTAAAAGGAGAAAAGCTACAAATAGGTAAAAAAAAGTAGGAATTTTGTTGGACGGAACCTGAATATGTTTTTATACTTCTGTTGTACTTAATTAAATATATTGAATAAAAAATTAGGATTGACCAAATGTCATTTTCGAGAATAAATGTATTAATTCATAATTCAAAGAATATATTTCAGAAATTTAACATCATATGATATTTTAGGAAGGCCAAACTTACGAAATAAATATTTTTAAAGATTTCTAAATGTTTTAGATAGAAAGATATTGTGTATTTTGAAAACTGTATCAATACTTGAGAATATAAATTGATCTTATATGTGTGTGTATTTGTTTTTTAAACAAACACATTTTAAAGATAGTATAGTGTGATTTATGAGGTTATTACTATAAACTAAAAATAAAAAATTTAATCTAAAATAAATTAAATTGTTTATAAAGTTAGTGTGCAGAGACTAATATTGAGCATAACATGAAAATAATTTAGCACACAATGAAAGCTGACAATATTTGCTAGAATTTTTCTTAAATCTAGTGAGACAGTGATGATTCTAATTAGAACAAAAGTATTTAATATTATTGCGTTTAGTTGTTACTGCCTTCAATGTTATTGATTTATAAGCATAGAAAATAATAAAATAGGTACGGAAAGAGGAGGCATATGCATATTTCACCAAATTAAGATAAATTACAAATCTTACAAAAATTACCAATATATTGTAGTACTAGGTCCATTGATTGCTTTATAATGTAAGCTTTTTTAATTGTTCCGTCGTTATTCGAGTATAAACATGTTAGAAAAAGTTTTTCAAGTTATAAGTCGCTATTGCAATATATAGTGGTATTGATAACTTAGGTTTATGGTAAGTTTATTTTTGCTTTTATCAGTAGGGATACTTTATTTTGCAAGTTAGCCTCAAGTAAATGGATGTGGCGCACTTGTAAACAAAAAATATGCCGCACATGTGAACAATTCATAAACACCTTCTATTTTAATTTTTAATTAGTTGTGTGTTTATATTTTATGAATCTATTAACCAATTTCATTAAAGATAAATTCCATAATAAAGATGCATTCATCGGCAAGTAGTAATGATTTACAGAAAACCTTCTATAAGAATGTTTTTAAATAAGTTGGAAAATGCTACATGGAATGCTACATCAAGGAAAATTGCTTACAGTTATGCTCAACATCTTAAACGAATGCACCCCGTGTCATAGGAAATGCTAAAATGTGATGGAAATGACTGGATAATATATTTTATGAAAAAGGATAAATTATTGTTATTAAGAAAAACTGAGTGTACCAGACAAACAGAGTTCAGGAGATTAATAAAGCAATTTGAAGCATTTTTAATAACAAGAAGAAATTGTGTCTAGTTAAACTTTTCACTGAATAAAATATATTATTTTGATTAAACAGAAATTACAACAACGTTTCAGACTCTTCATAAAACTACAAAATATAATGACAAACAAGTCAAACAGTCGGTTTCAAATAAAAGAGGAAAACTTTTTACATTTTATTTAATAATTAATGCATTAAGAAACATTGTTTAGCCTATTTTTTATTATTTATTACGTAATAAAAGAATTCCATTTCCTTATATTGTATTTATGCATTCCTTATATTGCAACATGCACATGTCAACAATTGTTGACATGTGCATGTTGTTCAGAACTATCTCCTCACTGATGCACATGTGAACATTTCATTAAATAATAAATTCATTATCAATAAACCAATAAAAATTCCTCAAAAGAACAATATTTCTAAACTATAATATGAAGTGGCTTTTATTTGGTTAATTCTTTACAACAATGAGAAAATGCAGATAATTTGAAATAGGTTTGCACACTGCCCCCCATTTCTTACATATTTCTTTTAAAATTATTAGTGCTATTGCCTTTTTTGATGGTACTAATTTCATGATGGTACATATTTAATCAGATATATTAAATAAAGAAAGGAGTTCCAAAAGCGACGAATCAGGAATTGTAGAACTAGAGCTTCTTACAAAGACATGTCTGTATTACTACAGACATCCTTGCAAGAAGTTCTCGTTCATTGACACAGTAATTGACATTTTGGCCTTATACTCTCAGAATAACAAGTGTCACTGCCTTTATTTACAACAAATTCATTGATCTTATTTCTAGTAGTTCTGAAAACAGGTGTTTTACGTGACCAAAAAAAAATTTAACGCATACTTCAATTTTAATGACTGAAAAGATCATTCCTGCCAGATTTGAAAAAAATCGAACAGAGTTTTAGTCGTGACTGCGTAACAAGCACAGGACCTAGCTAACATCCGGTTAACTAATAACTCCAATATATAACATGGGATTGAATATATTAAAAAGTTATTGCTTTTAACCCGCCACACTATTAATAACGATTTCGTTAAATATGCACCGATTGAATTTTTTGTCAAATATGACAAATTTTTTTGATAGTTTTGACAAACGATGAAATATTTTGTTATTATTGACAAATATACTTCTCATTTTTGATGAGTTATTTAATCGGAGCATTTAGCAGGCGTCTATTAGCAGGCCGAAAGCTTATTCAAAATCTTTAGTTTATTTCAAAATTTATTTCAAAATCTTTAGCGAAAGTTTATTTCAAAATCTTTAGCAAGTTTATTCAAAAATTACTTACAGTTATGCTAAACATCTTAAACGAATACACCCTGTGTCATAGGAAATGACTGGATAATATATTTTATAAAAAAGGATAAATAATTGTTATTCAGAAAAACTGAATGTACCAGACGGACAGAGCTGAGGAGATTAATAAAGCAATTTCAAGCATTTTTAATAACAAGAAGAAATTGTGTCTAGTTAAATTTTTTCACTGAATAAAATATATCATTTTGATTTAACAGAAATTACAACAACGTTTCAGGCTCCTCATATAACTACAAAAAAATTATGTTGAATTATATTTTTCTTAAATACCTTGCATCAGTATACAAACCACAAAAAACAGTTAATTTTTCAAAAAAATCTATATTGTTTAAAAATAATACAATAAACAAAAATAAATTCTAAACCTCCTATCAAAGTATCTATAACCTTTGTAAAATTTAAATTTCCAGTTATTTATATACAACAAAATACAATGAGATAAAAACTTTCAAATCAACCTGCAAAAACCCCGTTAAAAATCTACGGTTGAAAATAGTAAGTATATAAACAATACAATTAAACAACAAAAATCCTCACATTAAAAGAGAAGAATTTAAATATCCCCATATCAATGTATTTGTATTTACTCACCATTCATTTGAAAATATCATATGTTGTAAGATAGGTAAGGATTCAATGTTATTGATTTAAGTATATGGTTAGAAATTTCAATATCGCTAATAGGAATGTAAGTCCTTTTTTTACCATAAGTTATAGAATTGTTTCAAATAATATTTCATTAAAAGATATAAAATGGGTTAAAGAAACAGAGTATATTTTATATATAATTTAACACCATACATTTGAGGCAAAATGTATACGTTTTCAAAAATTAATGAATTATCAAACACCTGTGTATTAAAAAAATTATATAAAGTTATTCAGAAAATCATGATATCAAGCTTTCTCACACTCATTTCTGAAATTATCTCAAAATATTTACAAATGTGAATGAAAGTAGGACAAATTGATAAATCCGACTCTTTAAAGTACCATTGGAAAATATTTTATGAGAAAAGCTTGCGATATTCAAATTATTTTCTATCTTATAAGATACCTTCATTTTACAAAGAAAATCAATGAAAAGTGCCTCATGCATTATTCTTCATTTAAATAATAAATAAAAAGTGAAAAAGTATTTGATCAATAATGCATATGCTTTTTAAATTTTATTTTATTCCTTTTTTATACTACAAAGATAAATTAAATCCTAAATAATTTTTGAAGTTTGAGAATTTAATTACTTTTTAACGTTGATATATTGATAAAATTTTAATATTTTTCTCAAATCGTACATCATAAAATTAATAAAGCCGCTAATTAGAATTAAAAATTTATTCTACCAACATAAAATATTAAAAAAAAATATTTTAATTAAATTTTACCAATAGAGATATCTTTAATAAATTCATATAAAAATTTTATATTGCTGTGTTTTTTAAACAACTATATTTAATTTAACTATTTGTGGGTCAATTTAAATTCATCAGAACAGTTTTCATGACGACAATTAAACCACTGAAATAGAAAGCACAACTTTTACAAAAGAAGCAATTTATAAAATAAAACAACATCAACTTCCACGCACTCAATGAATTTGACGCATCTACAGACCTTTAAAATGAGACCAAGTTAAGAAAAATAACGGCAACAAATTCGTCTTAAATTCACACAATAAATATTCTTATTCTCTATTTAATATCATCCCATCCAAAGTCTTCTCGATAATGCAGAGTCAAATTGCGAAATATTTTAAATCCAATAACTTCAAGCCCTTATAAAAGAGAGCCGACACATTCCATCGTTAATTGCTTTCATTTCCAATCAATAAATGTCAGCGAAAGCTCTGAACTGAAGTCAACGACTAGACTTATATCTAATAACGTGTCCATCTTCCAAATAAGTCGCTCTCAGTTGTCTCTTTCTTTCCGTTTACTTCTGATATTTGTCAATTTCTTTATTAACTCCAATGCTTTCTTGTGTTTCAGGATTATTGCTGCTCAGTTTCGTCGTAAGTTCTTGATCTTCGGGAAAGATTTTAAAGTTGATAAAGCGTAGGAATTGTGTTTTTCATCTTTTGAATATTTGTAAATACTGAATTTGAAAAATAAGTGTTTCTTTCTTCGGTCGGTAAGTCGGGAAACGCAATATTTTAAAAATTTGAATGACAACTTTATAGTAAATAGGATACATAATTTCAATTTATTTCATATTTCTTGTTTTACATTGTGATAGTTCGGTAAAGTGAATTTAAATGATAGCTACAAAAACCAATAATTAAATACACACTACTCATGCTTTTATCAAGGTTCCTTAACACTAGAACGACGGCAGTTTCGGTATACCCAGAACGACGGGATGGGTCAAATTGACCCAGAGTACAAAAATCCATGTTTAAGTTTTAAAAATATAACTTTTTTTTTCAGTAATGACAATTATATCATTGACAGTAATATTAAGAGTACAAAATAGAATATTTAAATTATAAACCTTAAAAATAAACAAAAAATTATGTTTAAAAACTGTTTACACTATATTCAATTTGAACTTTTTTGAGGCATTTTGTCATTAATGTTTAATTTCTTTATTCATTATTTAAAAGTTATTATTAGGAAAGTGTTCGTACATATACTACACAAAGTTGCGGCAACTTTTTTTTACGTAATTTTTGCACTTGTTACACATCGGAACAAATATCAACTGTTTTGTTTACACACTTGGAAACTTGACTTCGAACTCTTTTGCGTGCTACTGATGGTACTCACTTGTTTCTGTAAATCTGAATTATTCTTTTTAGAGTAGACTCAATATAAGGATGGCGAAGCTCATAAATAAGTTGTTGGATAAATTTTCGCCTCGAAAGCTTTTTACCGATAACTCTTTTATACAAAATCCAGGAATTTATTCAAGCAAGGTCTAAAACATTGTTGAAGACAGGCACTGGCCATCTTCTCGATGCTGCCTTCACCAAGTATTTTCGTGCATTTGACAGAAACATCTACACTGAATTTTGTAGAATTGTAAAACCACATTGTCTATGGAAATGTTTTTGTCCCGTTATCGTCAACATAAACTGTTGGGTGAAATGAACTGAGTAACATGACATTCTTATTATTTTTCCCTTGGTAAACTGTCATAGCAGTTGTACTATCAATATGTTTCAGTAACAATGTTTCGACAATTATGTCTTCATTTGTTTTCACTATTTCAGGCAAAAACTTTCGATTCCACCTTACAGTACCTAGCAAACTGGTGTTCTTTGCTTTTAAAATTTCCGATAGTTTCAGTGTTGTGAAAAAGTTATCAGTGGTGACGTTTCTTCCTTAGTATTCAAAAGGTTTCACTAAACGTAAAACGACGTGTTTGGCGAGTTCTAGATTTGCAAGACAATGCTCATCTTTACCTAAATATGGAAAGTCATTTATTATGTATTTAGTATCAACATCAGCTGCAAGCCAGAACTTAATTCCAAATTTATCTGGTTTGTTAGCCATGTACTGTGTAAATCGACATCTGGATTTTGTAGGAAACAGTTGCTCATCAACTGTTACGTATGAAACCTTGATTTCTTGGTTGTTTGCACTAGAAACGTTTCAGTTTTACTTGAAACGTTTTCATTTCTACTACATGCAATAGGTAATTCGCAAGAATCAGATAAATTGCCATCATTATCTGAAGATAAACTTTTAGTATTTGAAGGCACAAATTCTTCATCCCTAGAAACTCTTTATTTCTACAGTTTTCGGATTCATTTTCCGACAACTGTTGAAAGTATTCTAATGCTTCGCTAACAGTAAGTTTCCGAGACATTTTACTCAAGCTTTATCCTATCTGTACTTATTCAGATGCAGTCCTGTCTCCATCAGAGAAAAAAATGCCGTCTGCGCTTTTTCTCATATAAAAACAGTTTGAACGAATGAAAATCCAATATTGTTCGACCAGTGACATTATATATGTAGGTCAAGGTCACTCACCCTCTGGATGAGTCAAGCCGAATGCGCACGACATTGGTGCAATGTGTTTTAGTTCTATAAATCGTTGTTATCTGCTTTCTGTATAGGAAAAGGGTGTTTGGGTCAAAATGACCCATTCAGTCGTTCTAGGTATAAGTGTTAAAAACACCAACTATAATAACTGCCAGACGAATAATATTTTTTCAGGCTGTTATATATATGACTTTAGGAAAAGTCAAGGAATTTCAATTAATTCGGCTGGTAAGTTTTTGAGAAAAACAGAAACGAAATTAGATTTGGGTCAAATTGACCCACTTCGTCGTACTAGTGTTAAATGTAAATTTAATATTTTATATTGTTGCATTTACAAAAAAAAATTTAAAGGCGGGGCTGGAAGAACCATGCATCTCCCCTTTTTTTTATTCACACGTTTTACTTATTCATATAAAGAAAAAAAAACTCTATCGATAGGTGCAAGAGGAAATTAGCCATGGGCAATGGTTATAGAGATATAAAGAAAAGGAGCTGTACTGTAGTCTCATACGGTCAAAAAACGTACAGCTCCAGGAGCTGTCTTGTTTTTGCGCCGAATTATTTCAACGTTTGTCGCTTTGTTGGATCGCTTTCCGTGTTGATTCAGCCTTCGTTTGCCAAACTCGCTTGTTGAAGGTGTGTTGTTTGGTGAACTAACAAAAAGATGTGTTACACATTCGAAATTCCATTAAAGGAGTGTAATTCCGAGCTAGACTATATTTATTTGTAGTTTATTATGCAATCCTTAAATAAACCTAATATTTTTTATATTTCAAGTTCATAGTTGCATTGCTGATATCAGAAAAGTATCTACAAACAGTTTATTGGTAATCATGGCCACGAAATTCCTGTGCTATGTGTAAAAACTATACATCTCCATGTTTTGAATTGCAAAAACCGGCAAAATTTTAAAAAAGTAAAATCGGTCTGGGATAGATGTAGATATTTTTTACCTGAATTTGATAAGTTTTAAAAAAAGTTAAATATTTTAAAAATGATTCTCGTATTTCCTGAACAATTTTGAAAACAGGAGCTGACTTCTACCCACCTTTTCAAGTACATTAACAAAAAAATAAAAGTTAGCAAATTATAATCAGTTGTGTAAAAAATTAAATAGTTTGCAAGCCTTTTTTTTTAAATTAATTCTCACTGTGTGCTTGGTAAATTCTTCAATTTTATATATGATAGTAGTTTACGTTGTAATAAAAATATACTCATTAATATCATGTAATATCATAAATTTCAGATATGTAATACTGTAATATAACAAAATAACAACACACTTTTCTAATTAAAAATAATGTATATTTTTAGTAATTAATATATGAGCTTTAAGTGATATAGTGAAATTTTTCAAAAGGTTGTCCTTAATAGATATATATTTTTATATATAAAAATTAATTAATATTATATAATTCATTTTGTATGCACATCAACAACAATACAATTTAGTTTAAACTTCTTTTTGATTATTTTCTAACCACTACATCCATGGAAGCTAAAATCAGCCACGCAAAAAAATTTTAAATAAATGTTTTTGCATAGAAAGTTTACCTTGCCTAGGAGACCGAAAAAATAATATGTTTCCCTTTGCCGAAATATTTATAGATTCGATATAACAAATTCCAGAATTTCTCTAGCGTCTTCTCGTAAAACAGTTATTACAAGTCGCAGCACACCCATAAGAAATAAATATCAGTTTTCGTTGAAAGATTTATGGCATTCTTTGAGTCTAGCATGTATTGCGAGGATTCCTCTGCTTTTACAACGGATTTTCTAATATGCTACGTATGTGTTACAGTTGGAGTTTTCCTTCCCATTAGATATTTGAAATTTAGAATACTTCTTAAAATGTTGTTGAGACCCCGTGTTTTTCATTAACATACATTAAAGTTTAAAATCTTACAATTAATTTAAGGCCTTCATGCAATGTGTTAGGTGTTACTTTATTGTAATGAAGTACGATTTCATTACATATTTTAACATGTTAATAATAATAACAGTGCAAACTTTGCTGCTTTTTACTGCTTTTTTACAGTATTATTATATTGTATATTGAAATAGAGTGTATATGAGTCGCCTAATTCCAAACGTCTCTGGTTCAATTTGGAAAACAATCCCATCACATTTTCATTAAAATACATTAAAGTTTAAAATCTTACAATTAATTTAACGCCTTCATGTAATGTTTTAGGTGCTACTTTATTGTAATGAAGTATGTTTTTATTACATATTTTAACATGTTGTTTTAACATTGTTTGCTGCTTTTTTACAGTATTATTATATTGTATAGTGAAATAGACTCTATATGAGTCGCCTAATTCCAAAACGTCTCTGGTTCAATTTGGAAAACAATTTCAAAACATTTCTAAATCACATTTTTTTGTATTACATTTTATTTCTACACCTGGATCTAAATAAAGTATGTTATTTTACACATTAAACAACATACATTGCTCAATTCTAGGTGTAGAAATGCAATGTAATACGAAAAAAAATATTTAAAAATTTTATGAGCTTGTTCTTCTAAAGTGGATAAGAAACGTTTTGGAATTGGGCGACTATTATAAAATTTAAAAAAATCGCATTTGATTTTATAAACACATAAACAAAAGTTTCTAAAAAACATTTTTTCACTGACGACCATGTACTTAATATCAAGGGCAGAGAACTCTTGTTTTTCCAGTAATGCATCCTATTCTTAAATTCATAAAATACTACTATTATTCAAAACCTTTTTTAAATTTATTTGTTTGAACAATAATTTATAACTTCAACAACAGCTTTAAAAAAATTAAACACTTAAAAGTCCATGTGTACTGAAACATTTACTTAAGCCTGTGTGAAATAGATACAACTTTAAAATTTAAAAAATCACTTGAGCTAATAGAAAAATTGCTTATTAGCAAATTTTAACTATGCATAGAAAACAAGGTGTGATGAACAAAACATAAATTAATTTCGCAAAAATATATATTTCGATATAAAATATATTCTTGGTATAAGTCAGGGTGTGGTGATATTTTTCTCACTTGTGGTCTTCAATGTTTTAAAATAAAATCATAGAGCTCTTAATCATTAAAACATAGATAAAATTCTAGTTCAAAATCAAATAATAGAACAGCATTCCTGACCAAGATAATACCAATGCGATCTAACTATACCCTAATATTATTTAAACTACATAAGTACACAATTCACTAACTGGAGCTTCTATTAGAAGAATAATTGTTTTATTATATATTTCAACAGCCAATCAAAAAAACTTTTAATTATTAGATTTTAATTTTTTTTGTTATTCACTCTCTTTAATAAGATAAAAAATGTATTGACAATTAATTATGTCCTTTACAATTCTTACAGCAAATACTGAACGCTAATTAGTTGATTCCGGTATTCCAATACTTCTGAAATCTTAATAATTTGGTTTATTTGAAGTGATGCTTCGTTTTCATTGGAAATCTCTGTAAGTATTCTATCATTGAAGTTTTGAAAGAAAGCTATGGTCCATGTTTTAAAATGAGCTAGCCAAAGTGGCAATTATTTGCAAAAATTCTAAAATTTGAAGTCATTTGTATAGTATATATTTTCTGCTATAAAAAGTTGTGCTATCTGACACCATCATTAAAAATATGTCAATAATTATCTTATTTAAAACGTGTAATCTGCGTGAACAGCTTTTACAATAGTCTAATATTAAAGTTGGATGTGGGAAAGCTTCTTTAAATTCCATATAAAATATGTTATTATGGTGAACAAAATCTTCAAATAAGGAATCTCACGGATAATGTAATAAGTACATCTTTTATAATCATTGAAAGCATAGCATATATTTTTCCAGTAATGCATTTGTCACAATAAGTTATGCTAGCTACTAATACACTGTTAAAACACATACTCTTATTTGACGAAACTTTGAAAAATATAAAATATCAGAACTAAATATGAGGCCCCTGAAAGGGCATCTAAATAGATTACTTTCATTCCAAATTTGATGATTCTTTTTTCTTCGAAAGTTACGAGATTCAATGACGAAACAATTGTCAAGTATAACGTAAGCAGCATTGACTATCACAGAATTCTGAAAAATGATATTGTTATTTCTAAGACTGCATATTTACTAAAAAGCAGCATTCGCCATCCTAATTTATACATTTAAATAAAACTCACTGTATTAATATAATTTAATTTAAAATGTATCAGATTTCTTGGTTCATTTGTTAGTGATTAAATATTGCAACTAAATTTATCTTTAAAATTAGTAAATTATTTTAAATATCCTGTATTTATTTTTGTACTTTGTAAAGTTAGCCCTCTTAGACAGAAAAATTATTTTAACAACCTCGAATATACTATATATATATTAGTTTTATACATATATTACACATACATAGTTTATAGTTATTAGTTTTATACATATATTATACATATAGTAGTTTTATACATATATTATACATATAGTAGTTTTATACATATATTATACATATAGTAGTTTTATACATATATTACACATACATAGTTTATAGTTATTAGTTTTATACATATATTATACATACATTAGTTTTATACATATATTATACATATATTAGTTTTATACATATTTTATACATATATTAGTTTTATACATATATTATACATATATTAGTTTTATACATATTTTATACATATATTAGTTTTATACATATTTTACACATATATTATACGTATGTTATACATATATTAGTTTTATACATATATAATACATACATTAGTTTTATACATATATTATACGTATGTTATACATATATAATACATACATTAGTTTTATACATATATTATACATATATTATACATATATTATACATATATTATACATATATTAGATTTATACATATTATACATATATTAGTGTTATACATATATTATACATATATTAGTTTTATACATATTTTATACATACATTAGTTTTATACATACATTAGTTTTATACATACATTAGTTTTATATATATAGTATACATATATTAGATTTATACATATTATACATATATTAGTGTTATACATATATTATACATATATTAGTTTTATACATATTTTATGCATATATTATACATATATTATGCATATATTATACATATATTATACATATATTAGTTTTATACATATTTTATACATATATTAGTTTTATACACATATTATACATATATTAATTTTATACATATATTATACATATATTAGTGTTATACATATATTATGCATATATTAGTTTTATACATATATTAGTTTTATACATATATTATACATATATTAGTGTTATACATATATTATACACTTATCAGTTTCATACATAAATTTTTATTCGCATTTACTAAAAATAACATAAATAAATATACATACCGATAACACACAATCCCATTTATCATTACTATACAAGTTACCATTATAACATTCTCATTCTTTGGTAACAAATCTGTCTAACCCAATCATAAGATTAGTACGAATAAAACAACGTAATTCGTCTTAAATTTTAACGACGCATTTAAGTTGGTACTCGATATTTCAGACGAGTTCCCCGACCATAAACATGCTCCCGAAGCACAGCGCGAATGGCTTTCCCATAAACACGTATGAAATGCATCCATCAAAATCCAGTTCCCGCTTCTCTCACTGCTCTCCGGATTTTATGCGAATACTCGAATACCAAGTTTGCCATTCTGCTATGCTAAAATACAGCAGAGCTATAATTTGAAGGGCAGAGACTC